>BQNB010024184.1:0-61006 GCA_026074375.1 Tanacetum coccineum
TGCCATTTTTATTATGTTTTTGGTCTTTATTGGGTTTATTTTGATATAAAATAGATATGTGTTTTCACACATATCACTTACATAGCTAGTTTACTCCCGTGTACGCTATAGCTCTTTACTTCCGTAATTGCTTGCTTTTCTCGATCATAAGCATCTTCTTGCTTTGCTTTCCTTCTCCCCTTTTTGTCAAATCAAAAAGGCAAGATCTTGGTCTTTCATTAAAAGGTTTAAACTAACCCATGTTGGACTTGCAATTTTATATATGTTTGTGGCCACAAACATATATACGTGCTCCCCTTAGATCGTTGCTCCCCCTTGTTCTAAGGCGGGGATCCATAGGTCAAGAGCATCACCTTCAAAGTGTTTTTGGCTACAACTAGCAACAAGCAAACACAAGACAACATAGGCCACAAACATATATAAAAGTGCAAGTCTAACATGGGTTAGTTTACCATTTGGAATCTTGTCGATGTTGGTTAATCATATTCAATAATACATATATATGTGTTTTACAAAGCTATATGGATGAGCATACAAACATTATGCATGAAATGAAATAAGATGTTAACGGTTACAATCCATAGTTTTAAAGATAAGTTCACAAGCAAACACAATCCTAATTATTTTGGAGATCAACAAGTCTTAAACCACACACAAGAGAACATTAGAGTCTAGATGTCTTTGCACGACATTGACTTAGCCCATCGCTTCATGAAGTTCTTCAATACACCCATCTTTGTTCGGCTTTCTCTATGTTGACGTTTAGTTGACAAGTATGATTTGCAAGCCATTCTTTCATAAAAACTCAACTTCTCTCCCTCTTCCTTTCCAAGCACTTCATCTGGGCTAATTTCCCTTTTGGCTTCATTCCACATGATTTTCTCAAACCAAGAGTTGATTTTGGTTTCAACTTGTTCTTCTAGATTTATTTGTTGGGCTTAAGATGATGATGCTCCATGTTCCACCGCGATATTCAAGTTGGAGGTGTTGAAGGAGGAGAAGATTGGATCAACACTTTTGCAATTTAAGAAATGGTTTGTGTTGAGGTGTTCATTTTTGGCAACCTTAAATAGTCGTGTTAATAGTCGAGCATAAGCTAACCATTGATCAACCGTTTTTAGACCCACCATTCGATTTTCCATAAAGTAAGCAAAGTTGAATTGAGTGTTGGTATCAATGCAATAAAGCATATAACTGACAATGACTGAAAGGTTTTCTCTGCTTCCCACTTTGACAAAGATATTTGTTGTCAAGACACTTTCCCACAACTTGAATTTTTCTTTAAGATCAGAGCCATTCCTAATGATGTTGAAGTGGAGTTTTACCTTGGTGTTGTGGTTTGAGAATGGTGGTTTGGATTAGAGATGCATCGATATAATTGATGTCATTTGGATGGTATCGGTTGTATTTATTGAATTCGTTGGTGTGGGTTCCATCGTGTAGAACAATCGTCCTTGTGATGATATGTTTAAAACCATTCTGAGTTTCTCCAAACTCTATGTATAGTTATGTCCATATATTTTAATATTTAAGGTACATTCGTCATGGTAAAACTTATAATTCACATAGAACTCTTGAAGGTGGCGAGGAAAAATGAGTTTTAGAAGATTGTGAACAAAAGAGAAGCAAAGGGAGCGAGTAAATGGTTTGGTTATTCCTGAGGTGTCAAGGTAGTCGAGTTTAAATTCAAAGCGCTCATGATAATTCCGTGACACAAATGAGTTGTAGTCATCCGTGTTTGATCCGCGAAATGCCTTCATGAATTGTTTTGTAGGTTTTTGATCACCCATTTTTCAAGTAGGCGCATAATGAGAGTAAGAAGAAGAGAGATTTTTGGTGGTTTTGTTCCTTAGTGGTGTCGCCGGTCAAAAGAGAGAAGAAAGGGGAGAAAAAATTTTGTTTTGAAATTTTGAGAATGAATTGGATTTTTGGTTTTTGATGGGTTTGTAGTTATGTAGGCCCAACATAATCTTGTGGTCCAATGGGATGATGATAGATGATATTGAATTTGGATAAGGGAATGGATAATTTGAAGAGGGTAAAATTGATTTTTGTATGGAATGATTTGCATTGTTAATGAAAAAACTAATCTTTGTTAATTGGTTTAGGGATTTTAATTACAAATTAAATTTGTAATGTAAAATTTTAGAGGCTTGGTGAGGATATCAGTGATGTTATCTTCAGAGGCGACTTTTGCATTAGAATATTTCCCTTTTGAACGTTCTCTCGAAGCGAATGATGACGAATTTTGATGTGCTTGGTTCGAGAATGATGGACGGGATTTTTTCCTAAATCAATTGCACCTTTGTTGTCATAAAGTACAAGGACGTATTCACAGTGAATGTCGTAATCTTTAATGACTTGCTTCTTCCATAAAGCTTGTTAACAGGCCCTTCTGGTTGCAACATACGCAGCTTCAGTTGTGGATATAGCGAGAGTCGTTTGTTTCTTACAACACCACTATATTAGACATCCTCCAACTAAGGTGCAAACTCCACTTGTTCTTTTTTTGTCAAAGAAATCTCCTACATGATTTGAGTCGGCATAGACACAAACTTCAATACTTGAGCTGCTTGGGTACCAAAGGCCCAAATATTAGTGCTCTTTATGTATCTAAATATCCATAATACACCATCCATGTGAGATTCCTTGGGGTTGTCTTGGAATCGTGCATAAAAAGATACACTAAACATGATGTCGGGTCTATAATCAGTAAGATACAGTAGAAACCCTATCATACATCTATATTTAGAGCTATTAACCGAGACTCCATCCTTATCTAAGGTGAGTTTCCAATCGTTTGACATTGGTGTCTTAGTGGATTTGGCATTCTTAAAGTCAAATTTCTCAAGGAAACTTCTCAAGTAATTTGATTCTGATATGAATAAGCCATTTTCACTTTGTGTGATTTGTAGGTTTAGTACAGGTTTGAGATCTCCTAATTTATGCATCTTAAATTTATCATGCATGCATTATACAAATTCGACTCACAAATTTTCACATGTAGATCCAAATATAATATCATCTTCAAATATGTAAATGACTATTTGATGCTTGTCTCATTTCTTTAGAAGTATTGATTTGTTTTTATCTCCTCATACATAGTTTTGATTGATTAGGTATGATATAATACTATTATGCCAAGATTCTTTCTTAAGAGCAACTCCATGCAAAGCCTTACTGAAACACCCCTTGAACGACACTAGAATTTTTTTTTCAAAAATACTCACATTTGGACTTTACAAACAAACTATAAGAAATTTGAAAGATACATCAAAACCATTAACATACACAAGCTCATTAACATTTATAAGAACAATAAATAATAACCCAAAAATGATAACTCAAATCATGAAAGAGTATAAACATTCCGTGAACAGAGGTAAATACACCCTGTTGGGAACTAAACGTCTTCATACTTAGTACTGCTAAGCCAAGAGTTAGTATTTCTCAAGTTACAACTGCCAGTACTAACCAGTTAGTACTGCTAGAGTAAGTTAGTACTGCCAGTACTAATTTAAGATTGCTGAAGGACTTAAGACTGTTGGATGAAGATTAAGACTGCTAAAGAGATAAAGACGTGTCAAGTGATTTGTATTGACTTATTTAGTGTATATCTTATAAAGTTAGAAAGATACGTAACAGATTAGAATTATAGAAGATTTGTAGTTATCTTGTAAAGGACTCCTTGGTGTATAAAAGGAGATCATAGGTTATGATGTTTTGATATACATACATAGACGTTTTTGATATATAGCTTCAAGGTTGTAAACCCTAGTACTACACAGAGTACTCGTATTATACATAATAATAATATTAGAGCTTTTCAGTAATATCATTGCTCATACAATTTACTATTTTATTAATATTCTTCTAAGTATTAAAGAGTAGATTCCGCATACTCTTTAGTATTCTCAAAGTTTATACCATAGTTGTTTTGGATCTATCCAAAGTAACTTAACCTTTTCAAGCTAAGGAATCGATCTTAAGTTGGGATCAACAAGTGGTATCAGAGCCAGGTTCTGAAACTTTGATCTAGAAGAAACTAACAAGAAAAACCCTTTACTCACAAGGAAGAGATGGATCTAGAAACTGCTCAAACCACTACTACTGTAAAGTTGCTCATTCTTAAACATGGTGAATATGATATGTGAAGGCTAAGGATTGAGCAATACTTTCAAGTACAAGACTATGCTCTATGGAATGTCATAGAGAATGGAAACTCATTCAAACCAACAGCTCAAACAACAACAAATGCTAATGGTACCTTAACTTCACTTGTACAAGGCCCTATAACTACTAAAGAAAAGGTTCTAAAGAAGAATGATGTGAAGGCAAGAAGTATGTTACTGATGACACTTCCTAATCAACATCTGATGACATTTAATCAGTACAAGGATGCTAAGACTTTGTTTGCTGCTATACAAACAAGATTTGGTGGTAATGAAGCCACAAAGAAGACTCAGAAGACTCTTCTGAAGCAAATGTATGAGAACTTTAGTGCTCCAAGCACAAAGTCTCTTGACTCTATTTTTAACAGGCTTTAGAAGATTGTAAGTCAGCTGGTTATTTTGGGTGAAAATATTTCACAAGAAGATCTTAATTTGAAATTTTTGAGAAGTCTGCCTTCTGAGTGGAATACTCATGTTGTGGTCTGGATGAATAAACCTGATCTAGACACAATGAGCTTTGATGATCTCTACAACAATTTCAAGATTGTTGAACAAGAGGTTAAAGGAACTGCAAGCTCAAGCTCAAGTTCTCAGAATATGGCTTTTGTGTCATCTCCTAGCAGTACTAATGAAGTTAATACTACTTATGCAATTAGTACTGCTAACTTAAGTGATGCCACTGTTTATGCATTTTTGGCCAATCAACCAAAAGGGTCTCAACTTGTACGTGAGGACCTTAAATAAATCCATGAAGATGACTTAGAAGAGATGGATTTGAAGTGGCAATAAGCATTGCTAAGCATGAGGACAAGAATGTTTTTCCAGAAAACTGGTAGAAAGATCACTATTAATAGGAGTGACACGGATGGATATGACAAGTCCAAGGTGGAGTGTTTCAACTGTCACAAGATTGGACACTTTGCAAGGGAATGCAAAGGACCTAGGAACCAAGATAGCAGGAACAAGAATCAAGACAACTCTAGAAGGACTATAAATGTAGAAGAAACTTCTTCCAAAGCCATGGTGGCTATTGATGGAGCTGGTTTTGACTAGAGCTATATGGTGAATTACAATTATTCTGCTAAAAAGGCTCACCCTAGTGCTAACAGGAACATAGTTCCAAGAGCAGTTTTAATGAACACTGGCCTAAGAACACTTAATACTGCTAGGCTTGTTAATACTGCTCATCCCAAAACTACAGTTTATAGTGCTAGACCAATGTCACATTTTTCTAAATCAGCACAATCAACTATAAAAAAGCCCTATCAAATAAGAACAACATTAACTAACAAAAAATTTAGCCAAAAAGTTAATACTGCTAAGGGAAAATTTTATACTGCTAGGCCAAAAGCAGTTAATACTGCTAGGCCAAATTCAGCAGTAGTTAATGCTGTTAGGGAAAATCAGGTTAATGCTATTAAGGCCTCAGCATGTTGGGTTTGGAGACCTACCAAACTTAATAGTGCATCAATTACTTTGAAGAGACATAATTATGTTGATGCACGAGGCAGATCCAAGTCAGTGATGGCTTGGGTCCCCAAAGGAAACTAATTTCCTTCTAGTTAAAACTGTTAGTCATAATTAATACTGTTAAGAAGAAAATGCTTTGGATTGTGTTTTCTTGGTTTTGGATAACACTTGCAGGATAAGGAAAGTAGTATGGTTTGATTTGGTGATACCATTTGTGGAGTTTGTTAGACAAAAAGAAAAAAAACTGCTAATTAATGATAGAGAGGATTTAGGGTTAACTTGACAAGGGTTAATGCTAAGTTTACACCTGAGTTGGGAAGTCCTTTAAAACCTTTTTCTTGAAATCAACCTATGTCTGCCAGTGAGCCTAATGAAGCATCTAGGCATAGGCTATACTGAACATGAATTGAAGGCTTTTAGTTAGTCAGATAGTAATTGATCTAACTCACTCTTTACCATTATATCATTTGCATAGTGTGTTAGTCTACGGCCATCTGGTTTAGAGAACGGCGAGCAAACGTGAATCTAATACATTTGTGTTAGAGGTAACACCTACCATGGAGTTGGAAACCCTGCCAAGAAGGCTACACAACCAGAGGTTAAATACAACCGAAATGATTAAGTGTCTTCCTTTACACTTAATCCCTTCAAAAGTATGAGTGTAGTATTGTTTTGAAAGCTCATTTGGGTTAATACTGCTAGGTAAAGTTAGTACTGCTAGGCTTAATATTAGTACTGTTAGGCTAAAGTTAGTACGTCTAGGCTACCGTTAGTACTGTTTGGGGAATAACAGATTTTTCTTAATTAAATATAGCCGTTGAGATATTTACGCCAATTACTTCGCTTATAGGTTTCCTTAATTTAGATAATTCATAATCTTTCTTTATATCATAAGATTTCTTCAAGATAAAGAACCGATTTTATTTAGTTAGTCCAATCAAAACCTTAAGTGCTATCTGTATAATCTCAATTGACTTTGACAAACTTACATACTCTCATATACGAACATAACCCAGAACCCTAATCAAACTTTTCTCAATCAACATGGCGAATTTGGAATTCTGTAACACACACAACATGGTCGCCTACTTAAAGAAACCAGAAGGAAGTGAAGAATTTCACCAAATAGTGGATTTTCTCAATACAAGTCACATAAGGTATGCTCTTACTGAAAATCCCACTATCTATGTTTCTCACATCAAACAGTTTTGTCAAACTACTACTGCCAAAACACTTGATAATGGAGAAATAGAATTAGCTGCTACAATAGATGGAACAATTAAGACTGTTACTGAGGGATCTGTTAGGAGGCATCTTCAATTAGCAGATGCTGATGGTATTAGTTCTTTGCCAACTACTAAAATTTTTAAACAACTTTCTTTAATGGGGTATGTGTTAACTTCTGACAAATTGGCCTTTCAAAAAGGACACTTTTCCCTTTAATGGAGATTTCTCATCCATACCATCCTACATTTTCTAAGTCCTAAGAAAACCTCTTGGGAACAATTCAGTAGCAATATAGCAACTTCTATTATTTGCTTGGCCACTAATAGAATATTTAATTTTTCTAAACTGATTTTTGATGGTATGGTGAAAAACTTGGATAGTAAACACAAATTTTTAATGTATCCAAGATTTATTCAAGTGTTTTTGAACAAGCACAAGAGACTGCTTTAACCTCACATAAGTCTTTATATTGCTCCTACCCACACTCAAAAACTTTTTAGCAATATGAAGAGGGATTCTAAGGGTTATACTAGGGAAAACATTCCATTGTTTTCTACAATGATTGTTCAGGGCCCAGTTATTCAGGGCCCAGTTGTTCAGGGTAAAGGATCAACACACCCAATTGAGTCCCATCACACACCCATCAGTGCTCTATCAACCTCACAACCACAAATTTCACCAACCTCTAGGAGAACAACCAGACAGGAATTTGTGGTTCCTCAGCCCAGATCTCTTACTCAGACCCTTATAGCAGATGAGGCTGCTTCTACAGGTGTGGATGTCAGATATGGAGGGGCTGCCACTACTGTCATTGGCTTAGAAGCAGGACAGGGCAGTGGTAACATTGATAAGACCCCTACCATTCCCCAAGATTCACCTCTCTTAAGAGTTAACACACTTAGACGTAATGAGGGCAGTATGACACTACACGAATTGATGGTTTTCTGTACAACATTGTCAAAGAAAGTGGAGAGCTTGGAGACAGATTTGTGGCATACCAAGGACATATATGGTGCTGCTTGTACTAAGCTTATAAAGGAGGTGAAATATTTGGAGAAAATAGATAAGTCCAGCCAAGCTAGAAGAAGGGCAAGAATTGTTGTCTCTGATAATGAAGATGATTTGGAGGATCCTTCCAAACAGGGGAGGAAGATAGCTGAAATTGATCACGATCCTAACATTTCATTGGTACAATATGATGTAGAGACTCATGGGAGGCATGGGCATGATATGGAGTTTGACTTTGATTTTAATGTTGCTAAGGAAGTTTTTACTGCTAAGAAAGGTGTTAGTACTGCTAAGCCAGTTTCTACTGCTGGTGCAGCAGTTACTACTGCTATTGTTGCTATTAGTACTGCCAGTCCTATAAGAAATACTGGAGTTTCTACCGCTAATGACATGACCATGGCTGAGACACTGGTGTATATCAGGAAGAGTGCAGCCAAAGACAAAGGTAAAGGTAAAATGGATGAATCTGAAACTGTTAAGACCAAGACAAAATTGCAGCAAGAACAAGAAAGACTTGATTTTGAAACAGCTGTGTGATTACAAGCTGAACTTAAGGAAGAAGAGAGGCAGAGGATTGTTAGGGTACATGAAATAGCTAGCTCTTTTAATGTTGAAGAATAGGAAGACATAAAAGCTAGAGTTAAAGCTGATGAAGAGTTAGTGCAGAGGTTACAAGCAAAGGAAAGAGAAAAGTACTCCAAAGCTGAACAAGCAAGAATGCTTGCAGAACTTATCAATCAGAGAAAGAGGTATTTTGCTGCAAAAAGAGCTGAAGAACGGAGAAACAAGCCACCCACTTAGGCTCAACAGAGAATCTATATGTCTAATTATATTAAGAACATGGGAAGTTATACACTGAAGCAGATGAGAAGTTATTCTTTTGATGAGATCAAGACTTTGTTTGAAACAAATATGAGGAATGTAAAGACTTTTGTTCCAATAGAGAGTAAAGATGACAAAGCAGTTCCTAAGTTAGCAGCTAGAAGTTTAAAAAGGGATGCAGAAGAGGAACTTAATCAAGAAAGTTCTAAGAGGCAAAAGACTGATGAAAGCTCAGAACTAGCTGAAGAACTAAGAGATAAAGAACTGAAGAACTGTCACAATTAAAAAAGAGCTACAACAAATGATGAAATAGTTCCAAGAGCAAGGGATGAATGTTGAAGCCTTACAAACTAAGTAACCCAATAATTGACAAGTAAATTTTACACTGAATGGCACTAGGAAGTACTAGAAGATCAGCAAAAGTTAGAAAATCTACTGAGGTACATCACTTCTTTATGATATACAAGAATGCCTTTAGACAGGGTGCTTTAGTTATGCTGTGAGTCTGGTTAAAATATTATAAAGAAAGAGATATATGGTTTACGTTGAAGAATTAATTGAACCCGATACATATGAGAGATTTATGAAAGCTTCAAAAGCAAATTCATGATTTTAACCTTGGAGAAGCCTATATGATTCATCGAAGTTATGCATCATGGTGTCAACAGAGAAGGAAATAAACATCTACATGCAGTAGAGAAGGAGATATCCTTAGTTAAGGTGAACTCTACATTGATGTTGTCGCAAAAGCTCTGTGATCAAGATTAATAAGATTTATAACAGAACATTCATAGGAAGATAATCATTTAGGACAAAAAGACCAAGAGATGAAGTTTTTTGAAGAATCCTCTTAAGAACAAGGTTAATTTCAAGAAACTTTATGATTTGAGGAAAATCACAAGTTTAGGGTGGAGGCGAGAAAACAAACATGTGATTGTTGGGAATTAATTCCTTCATACTTAGTACCTGAAGCCAAGAGTTTAGTACTAGTATTTCTTAAGTTACAACTGCCAGTACTAACCAGTTAGTACTGCTAGAGTAAGTTAGTACTGCCAGTACAAATTTAAGAATGTTGAAGGACTTAAGACTGCTGGATAAAGATTAAGACTGCTAAAGAGATAAAGACATGTCAAGTGATTTGTATTGACTTATTCAGTGTATATCTTATAAAGTTAGAAAGATACGTATCAGATTATAATTATAGAAGATTTGTAGTTATCTTGTAAAGGACTCCTTGGTGTATAAAAGGAGATCCTAGGTTATGATGTTTTGATATACATACATAGATGTTTTTAATATATAGCTTCAAGGTTGTAAACCCTAGTACTACACAGAGTAATCGTATTATTCATAATAATAATATTGGAGCTTTTCAGTAATATCATTGTTCATACAGTTTACTATTTTATTAATATTTTTCTAAGTATTAAAGAGTAGATTCCGCATACTCTTTAGTATTCTCAAAGTTTCTACCATAGTTATTTTAAATCTATCCAAAGTAAATTAATCTTTTCAAGCTAAGGAATCAATCTTAAGTTGGGATCAACACGCCCTATTCATTAACTTGAAAACCCCGTATTGAATCCAAAAATGGATATTCTGTATTCAAAATATGAATACTCCGTATTGGATCCAGAATTAGATACACCTTAATAAATAATTTGAATACTTCATATTGGGTCCAAGAACTGAATACGCCGTATTCAATAACTTGAATACGCCGTATTGGTACATCAGATACAAAACTCTGCAGAAAACCCAAAACCATAAAACTAACTTTATGTAACAGACTCTAAACAACCAAAATACTACATTTAACCAATTTACCTTTGACCGCTTAATTCGCCAATATAATTCTTTTACTATAACAAGTCAATGGGTCATAATGCCCTTAATCCAAACACCCTTAAAACATATACAACTACATATTTACATCATTTTGAACATTCACTTAAACAAATTTAAGACTAAACATTAGTCATGTAAACCACAATGTTTTGACTCCAAATTGAGAATGACCCAAGATTAAACATGAGAAATATACCAAAACAAGAAATCGACACTTGGGGCTTCAACTTTGACGAATCCTTGATCCAAAAGATGGTCTTCTACTAACCAAGTGCAAAACGCTATTTTAATCCCATCAAGCTACCTCTTCTCCCTACCCTTGTCTACTCCACTCGAACCTACAAAACATTTATAAACTTATCTGTAAGCAAAAAGCTTAGCAAGTATATGATATAAACTACATTCGTCAAGTTATAACTAGTGATTAAACTAGCTATAACACATGAAGGAGTACATTCATAACATTAAAACATACCTTTCATAAGCATATAATTATGCTAACCTTATACATTTCCTAGCATTGGATCCAAGCAACTTAACATTCATAACTCCTTGAAACAATACATCATATTACATCATAATTTAATAAAATTGACATTATGATATCATTAACAAGTTTAGTTAATATACATACTGTGAAAACTAAAGAATCGTTTAAACTCTGATTGTTTAGATCTATATCTAGGAAAAATAACAATGAACATGAAAGAAAGCAAAGCGGAAATAGCATAATAAACAAAGTTATTTTGACAAGGTTTTTCATTCATATTATTCACTATTCGCCCCAATTCTAGATGATTAATTCTAGAACAGTTACTCTAACTAGTAACAGGATCAATGAAACATTGATCTTGAGGATACAACACTCATTCTAGGCGTTTACAATGAACCACACGCCTAGAACACACACACACACACACCTTTAGTCGACTACATTTTCTGTGCACACATAAACTACACGACCTAATGTCTCTTTATATAGTAGAGATCATCTAGGTTTACAAAGGATAAGAACAAATATAATTAGGAAACAAATAATATCTTCCTAACTTTTATCTTTATCTTCTATATCTTTTATCTTCTTAAGGAGATCTTTTAGAATCTTCAAAATCTTCCATCTTTTGAAGAATTCCAGCTTTGCATTTAAGTCCTTCTTGTTTCATTCTTTTATTTATTTTGTCTCATCAAATCAATAATTCCCAACAATCTTCCCCTATTTGATGATGACAAAACAAACAAAGTCGTGTACGAACTTCATCATAAAGCCAAAGCTTCCCCTGAAGTTGAGATGTAATCATCTCCCTGAATGAAACAAAACTTCCCCTTAAGTAGATTTCCTTTGTACCATGCCACACCAAGGATCTATAAGTTGCAACCTGTTAATATTTCTTCCCCTTTTTGTCATAATCCAATAGGGGACATATGAATATAAGCAACTTTGATCTTGACCACTACAAACCAATATCACACTTCTAATCCAAGCCTTCTAACTCCTCAAATTACCCACCATTAAGCACAATAAGAAAAATGAACTTGAGTAATAGAAACTCACACTAGCAGTAGTAATAATGACTAGCAGTAGTAAAAACCTTCACCTTATGTAGCACATGTAAATGGTTAAACATTTTAACAATAAGCTTCCCCTGAAACCCATATGTTAACCATTTCTTGAATCTTCAAATTCTGTAGGCTCTATGTAATGATTACTGATGAAGAAAACTAAGTATAACGAACTTGATGCTGAAGTAGGATGACCCAAACTTGTGTCTTATATCTTGTACTATCCACGTGGCGTCGAACTTATAAATAAATCTATGAAATATAAGTAGATCACATCCTCTTGACAATTATCCTCATCTTCTATGAGACACCAGACCAAAGTGATAGCAAATGTGAGCATTGAGCACCGTAAGTTAGATCACACACCTTTGCTAGATGTGTCAAGTCTTTGTCACATCGTTTCTAAGCATGAACAAGTTATCTTTAAAGTGTAACACCCACTTTAAGATATGATAAGAACACGAGACCAAACAATTCCACTTCATCGTGGAATAAGTAATAAACAATCTTCTTCGTAATCAATTCTTCAATAAATCCCAAAAATAATAGCCATAAATCGTTTAAGAACATTTAAATGAATATGAATTATTAGCTTCCCCTTAATCCAAGCATTAGTAACCAATAGTAGAAAACATCTTTCTATTGGCAGTATTAAATATATAAGCAACATAAACCTTGGTTTATGTCCAACAGTAGTAACTACTAAAATTTACCCTAGCAGCAAAAACTTAATACTGGCAGCATTAAAAATATACTAGCAGTATTAATCATACTAGCTGCACTAAGTATAAACTGGCAGCATTAACTTATCATAATGCAACAGTACTAACCTTCAAAGATAAGGCTAGCAGTATTAACTGCCATTGGCAGTATAAACATACAACTGGCAGTACTAATGTATGAAGACAATACTAAAATAAACGAGCAGTTGTAACCATCAGTCTTGGCAGTAGAAACATCAACGCGAGCAGTACTAACTTGTATCCAGACGACATATAACACCCTGTGTTTTCAAGTCTTTGATGACGTCAATAAAGTTTACTAAATATAATATTTAGTAATGTACGTTGTTTGCTTAAAATTAGTAAAAACGTCAGGTTAAATCCGTTACGCCAAAATTTGCGTTTAGCGTTCAATGTAAACGGGCATCAAACAATTAAATGTTTACATCAAGCAAGGGTTATATAATTATTTTGAGGATAATTATTAACTTTGTTCATTTTATTTTTATCGGATACGTAAAGTGTATACGTTTCGCGATAAATTGCGTTTAGGCACTCCCGGAACCACAAAAACTTTCCTACGCTTCAACAAACACAAAAACTTTCCTACGCTTCAACAAATACCCACAAAAACTTTCCTACGTTTCGCGATAAATGATCTTGTTTTCTTGCTTTGATTGCTTGAGGGCAAGCAATAGCTAAGTGTGAAGGGATTTGATAACGCCTTAATTATACATATTTTAGGTGGCATTATTGTATATATTATTATCATTTCTCGTGAACTTTCGATACTTAATAGCATGAAATATGTGCATGTTCACTTGATGATGAGTTCGAGCATAAAATGTACAAGATACAAGTGTTTACGCTATACAGAAGTCAAGTTACACAAAGATAAAGAATATATCCCAAAATATTGGAGAAGTGCGCCGCACATATTCTTTTGTGCGCCGTACTTATCCACGAAATAAATGAAATCAGTAATTACAAGAAGTGCGCCTGTTTTCTCTAGATGTGCGCTACACTTTCCTTCAGCATTAATGAATCTTAGCTGACATAGGCAGAAGTACGCCGCACGTTTATATTTGGGCGTCACACTTCTAGCCTGGAGTATCCTATAAATAGCGAGCTCAATTCCAACCATTTCAACACACTCCAACAATCATCTATATCATTATCATTCATCATTCTACTCTCTAAAGACATAAAATTCAAAAGAAATACCAAGAAGAAAGGGTTATAGTATAGTCATATCAAAATAAAAAGGGTTATATATAGTTTGGTTATTTGTAACAGGGTTAACAATCTGTGATCTAGCCGAATCTTGTATGTCTCTTATTACTCTCCTTATTTGGTTGGAGAAATCCGTTGATGACATCAAATAACGTTACTTTTATAGCATTATTTATCCTATATAAATAACCCATTTTGTATAATTACTGCAAAGAATTGTTACTTAATCATTTTTATTTGAGAATTACAGTAATTATGGAGTACTTGGTGAAGATTAGCAAAAAGGCACGCTACTCTAATGATCTGTAGAACAGAAGAGAGTAATGTGCAGGACATTCTATCAAGGAGATAGGGTTTCCTCTAGCCAAGATTACTTTTTTGATGCCCAATATAGAAAGATGGGGTTCACTAATTGGATTCTTCTTTAAAAAATTCTAGTATGAGACCATAACCTTCAGTGAATGCGAAAAGAAGGATGATAAAGGTGTAAATAAAGAAAGTAGAATTGATGATCAAAAGAGACCTGAATAGTACTCAAGATGTTAATACTGTCGGGCCAAGTATTAATACCGCCAGTACAAATGTTAATACTGGTAGTCTATATATTAATACCGTTAGTCCAACAGTTACTACTACTCCACTTAAAGCCACACATGTTGATTTCTTTGGTGATGAAATAGAAATAGATATGAGCCACATTACAACCACATAATCTATTCCTATCTACTCCAAAATACAGAATCCATAAAGAACAATTCAATCCATAATGATTATGTAGATTTGTGATGTGCATACTTGTGGTACAGACAAGGAGAAATGACTAAAGACAACAAATAAACAAGTGTTTATTAGATGCTGTTTATAAGGGAAAGACTCAAAAAGACCTTCATACTTGTCTGTTTGCTTATTTCCTAAATTATAGGTCGTATATAAGAGAAATATAATCCCAGGAAGAGCCCAAAAAGGTAATCCAAGCATTAAAAGATCCAAGCTGGATAGAAGCTATGCAAGAATAGCTTCTGCAGTTCAAGTTACAACAGGTTATGATCCCAATAAATAGATCTTGAACTCCTTAGCTTGATGTAAGGTTTAGTATCCTTGGATAAATCCAAAGACACTAATATTGAAACTTTGAGTGTATGATATAAAACTATACTGAAAGAACTAGATTATACCACTAAAAAGAACAACATTAATGAATGATTGAACACACAGAATTATAAACTAAGAACAATAATCCCAATATATAATTCAAACACTCTGTACAGTTGATAGGGTTTACAACTCTTAAAGCTAAGAAAAACAAATGAAAGACTGGATGTATCTTGATCTATTCCCTTAGGGATTCCTCTTTATACACCAAGGAAACCCTATGTGCTGTATAAAACGCAATAAAGGATAATGCAGTAATCTATTCCTAAATACTCATGCATATCATAATAGCAGTACTAAACTATACAAGGATAACAACTCAAAGTATAACTAACAAACTAACATATAACTGTGCAAGTACTAACAATAACTGTCACTAATTATTATAGCTATCATTACTAATAACTTAGACTATTTTCTTATAAAACTTTACAGCAGCACAGATCTTGAACCACCAGTAATAAATATCCAAAACTTAACAGTAGTCAGACTTCAAATGCCTTGCAATCCTGAACAATCTCCTTTAAACTGATATCCACCTTGTTTAATCATCAAGTTTCATCAGTTATCAGCACATTGATCATCAGGAGGAGTTATCCAAACACTTCTTCTGACTTCTAATTGGATCTTGTATATTTGAGAAGCACAAATGCCTCTCACTTCAAAATCAAATCTATGTCTTCTAATTAGCATCCTTGAAAGCATTTCTTGAGTTAGAGGATATTTCTTCTCAATCATCATGTGAATAGCAACTTTAGTATTCATCAACAGTACATGAACTCCACATGAAGTCAAAAAACAATCTTCACTTATCAAGTTGTAGTCCCTGTTGATTCTTCCATATTTCATCTTCTTCATTAGGCTCAAATAAGGTCTTTAGATCTCCCCAAAGTAACAAGCCCATATCCTTTTGGACATGTTTGTATCATACCTTTCTTGTATAGTGGGTGTTATTATTGGGGTTAAGGGGATTGTTGGTTGTAACTATTCTATGTAGATTTAAGACACCGCCCAACCCAACTTATTTTAACGCATGCGGAATATACAAACATTTGGTGTTAAATCATAGCACAATTACACAGAGGATATATTTAAATTGACTCAAAAAGAGGCGTTTAAAAACATGTTCCATTCAAAGAAGTTTCAGAGTAAACAACATACGTCCCACAGGATCGTTACCAAAATTCATAACATAAGTTTTTCCAAATCATGGATCATTAGTTTTATAAAATGGAACAAAATACAAGGTTCCTTCTAAAACTTTAGCGTGGACTCCAACACACATAGCGTCCAAGCACCCTTTTACCTGATATAAAACATTATTAAAATCGTCAATAAGAAATGTTGATTGTAATCCAAAAGAGGTTTGTAAGAGTTAAAAGAGAACACCAGTTTTGTTCATCGTGTGACTTGTGTAGCGGACAAGCTATTATGCAAGTTTCTATTGCAATAAGCTCATGACACCGAAGCCTTGACGTCAACACATATCTTTATGTTAAATCCATTGTTGTCCCATAACTAGGAATTAATTGCCTATACCAAATTACTAAATAACAAATTGGTTCCCTTTGACTGGTGCTCGGTGTGTGTACACGTTTGTATAGTTGGTAGTAGACGTCTATCTAGTAGGTTTAGCCTCAAGGTAATCAAGGTTTTCCTTGATCCATGTTACAGTTCATTGATGTAACCGTATTGTTCTGATCAAATAATATTGATTCTATGTTTAAATATTCCGCCTATGTTATCATTATCCTAGATTAAAGTTCTAATCAAACTAGAGCTACAACGATCATCTATTAGGTTTTCACAATATTGTTAGGAATTATATTTGAGTTGATAAGACAAAACAAGAATGAAACTAAAGGACTAAAATCGTCATTCAAGAATTCTACAAGCTGGTGGAGAATTATTGAAGATTTAGTCAAAGATATCAAATTATAAAGATATCAAAAGATCTCCTTATGAAGAAAGAAGATAACAGAAGATCAAGTTAAATGTTTAAAAGATTTATGTTTATCTCTTTGTAAAACCTATTATCTCTAGTATATAAAGAGATACAGGTTATAGGTTTTAGGCATCCAGAAAAGTGTGTGTTCTCAATGAGAGTCGACTAAAGAAAACGTGTGTGTGTACACGTTTGTATAGTTAGTAGTAGACGTCTATCTAGAGTTTAGCCTCAAGGTAATCAAGGTTTTCCTTGATCCCTGTTACAGTTCATTGATGTAACCGTATTATCTTGATCAAATAATATTGGGGCTGTGGTGAATGTTTGGTAAAACCTTGTTATGATAATATTGATTCTATGTTTGAATATTCCGCCTATGTTATCATTATCCTAGATTAGTTCTTAACAAACTAGAGCTACAACGATCTATTAGGTTTTCACAATTGGTATCAGAGCCTCGTGGCTCTCGATCTAGGATCTACAAGGTGTATTGATGTCGAATCTATGAAGGAAGAGTGGTCATGTTCTCTGTTTTTGGTGTTTGGTTCAATTTGTTGCAATTAGGGTATTCACAAATCCTAATTTAATAAAAACAGGAATGGTGTTCATTAATGTTTCTACTAGCTTTGGTGAGTCGAGCGTTTGATTGATGATGAACCCTAGTAGGGATGCATAACACACGACATCAAGATGATAGATGCAAAGACAAGGATTAGTGACAGTTTAGCAACTGAAAAAGTGTCGCTAAAAAGGTGTCGTCTGGATACTTAAAAAAGGTATCCTTATATGTTTTGTACTGCTCGTTGGTGGTTACTACTGACACAAGACACAGTACTGCTGGTGATCGTAAATATTGGTGCTTTACTGACGTTAAAAAGTGTCTCAAAAGGTATGGGAGGAAGGAGCACTTTATACTGCCAAGGGGAAGAATTAGTACTGCTGGGTATGAAGTTAGTACTGCCAGCTTTATACTTAGTACTGCTTATGAGTACTTAGTACTGTTCTTCATACATTAGTACTGTCAGTTGTATGTTTATACTGCCAATGGCAGTTAATACTGCTAGCCTTATCTTTGAAGGTTAGTGCTGCTGCTTATGTAAGTTAGTGCTGCCAGGAGACGTTAATACTGCCAGTTCATGTTAGTGCTGCTATCACTAAGGGTTAATGCTGCCAGTTTATACTTAGTGCTGCTAGTATGATTAATACTGCTAGTATATTTTTAATGCTGCCAGTATTAAGTTTCTGCTGGTGGGGTAAATTTTAGCAGTTACTACTGTTGGCCTTAAACCAAGGTTTGTGCTGCTCGTATGTTTAATACTGACAATAGAAGAAGTTTTCTACTGTTGGTTACTACTGCTTGGTTTAAGGGGAAGGTAATGTTTTTGATTTTAACTGTTCTTAAAGTTTAAAGGCTCGTATTTTTGGATTTCTTGAAGATGTGGTTACGAAGAAGGTTGTTTATCACCTATTTGAAGATGAAGTGGAATTATTTGGTTTTGTGTTATTATCATATCTCAAATGGCTTACAACATTTGGAGGTAACTTGTTTGTGCTTAGAAACGATGTGACGTAGAATTGAAAAATCTAGCAAAGGTGTATGATTTTTCTTATGGTGCTCAATGTTCACATTTGCTATCACTTTGGTTATGTGTCTCATAGAAGATGAAGATAAATTGTCAAGAGATTGCGGTCTCCCTATACATCGTTTTGGGTATATGTTCGAAGTCACGTGGATAGTGCAAGATATAAGACACAAGTTTGGGTTGTTCTACTTCTTCATCAAGTTCGTTATACTTAGTTTTCTTCATCAGTAATCATTACATAAAGCCTACAGAATTTAAAGATTCAAGAGATGGTTAACATGTGGGTTTCAGGGGAAGCTTATTGTTAAAATATTTAACCATTTATATGCTACATCAAGGTGAAGGTTTTTACTACTACTAGCCTTTGTTACTACTGCTAGTTTAAGTTTCTACTACTCAAGTTCATTTATCTTAAAGGCGCGTCATGGAGGGTAATTTGAGTTGTTAGAAGGCTGGATTAGAAGTGTGATAATAGTTTGTGGTTATGAAGATCAAAGTTGCATACTTTAGTCCTCTATTTGATGATGACAAAAAGGGGAAGAAGATCCTTGGTAGCTTAAGGGGAAGTTTTCATTCGTATATTAACTTCAGGGGTAGTTCGTGCTTATTTGGTTTTGTCATTATCAACTAGGGGAAGATTGTTGGGAATTATATTTGAGTTGATAAGACAAAACAAGAATGAAACAAGATGTAAACAAAAAGGACCAAAGTTGTAATTGAAGAATTCTACAAAAGATAAGAATTGGAGGATTCTATCAGATTTGGTAAAAGATAAAGATGAATAATTAATTGATTCTCTAATTAATATCTTTTATTAGTTTTCATGTAAGCCTTGACTTCTTATGCTATAAAAGGAGGTCCAGGCATATTGTTTTAATAATCCAAAAAAGTGTGTGTTCTCAATGAGAGTCGACTAAAGAAAACATGTGTGTACACGTTTGTATAGTTAGTAGTAGACGTCTATCTAGAGTTTAGCCTCAAGGTAATCAATGTTTTCCTTGATCCCTATTACAGTTCATTGATGTAACCGTATTATCTTGATCAAATAATATTGGGGCTGTGGTGAATGTTTGGTAAAACCTTGTTATGATAGTATTGATTCTATGTTTGAATATTCCTCCTATGTTATCATTATCCTAGATTAGTTCTTAATAAACTAGAGCTACAACGATCTATTAGGTTTTCACAAAAGGTTTTATGGTGACTAAAATCAATTCAATACACAATAAGCATGCAAGAAGATAATCAGAAGATAAAAGAGCGGTACAAGCCAAATGATAGAATACTGTATTAGCCATATTAAATTCAATTAAATGCTAGTTTGTTTGTTTAGTGCAATGATTGCTTATCTCGAGGCGGCATATCATTCTTAAGACTTAGGCGGGACATCATCCTAAGACATAGACGCGTGGAATCTTGTCACAATTAATGCATCCGCATAAAGCATCATTTAGTTTAATTATAATCTATCTTAGGGATTAAAGTAATAGTGATCTTGTTAAATTCTAGTCCATCAGGACTTTATCCACTTACTGCTTGACGGTATTTTATATACTGGTAGTCCAATGTCCAAGTCTTTACCAATTGATTAAGAACGTACTTGTTAGGTCGAAAGGTCACCTGCTAGTCTAACTAAACTCACTAATCTAAAGGTAAAGATAGGACATTGTTTGTGATCGTATTGGTCCAGATATATAAAACACGATATGGAGAGCTATCCCAGTATCTAGATCACTTGGTAAGTCTCACTAGAACCAGTTGAATGATAGGTCGCATATTCAAGCACATAGACAAGTATAAGGTTATAAACATACTTAAACAATCAACGATAAATTAAACAATCGAGATTAAACAAACCAAATATTGAATCTTCATTAAAGTGGCTAATACCCGAGGGTTTAGCCCATGACCATTGTAATAATACAAGTATAATCAAACAACCAAGGTAAACTAACCGAGTTAATGAACGATACCAAAAATCGAATGATTGCAAGAGTATATGAATTACAGGGTGTCTTCTATGGAATTATGATCGATGCTTGACCTTGGCTGCTTTTCGTCTCTTCAGAAAATTGACTTTTATGTTTATGGTATAGAAAATATGATTTTGCACACTGAAAACTCATTTTTGAGTCTTCTATTTATAGTATCTGAAATTGTGTGGATACGCCATATTGAGTGAGGTCAATACGGCGTATTGAGGTGAATCCCTTGGAGTGCGCGCTACATTTACAATCAATCGATAATATCTTTGCTTAATTACATTTAATGCAAGATCTTTGATTATTTGACCAACTGGATACGGCGTATGTATTCTGAGAAATACGTCGTATTTGGAATTGAACATACACATTTTTTTGTGAAGTCTAGGCGCTAATACGTCGTATCTTCTTTGCTGGATACGGCATATTGAGTCAAAAATAAGTATATTCAAATATCTTCATTTTAAGCTCCAAAATGTACGCCTTTTAGCTTGTCTTCACAATGTTCTTCATAATTACCGCAATTAACAACTTTAAGCAATTAAGTAACAATTCTTGCAATAATTATATAAAAGTGGGTAATTTATTCGGGATAAATGATGGTATAAATGTAACGTTATTTGATGTCATAAAATATCCCCCCACTTGAATCCTACTTGTCTTCAAGTAGACTCTAGAAATTTATTGAAAATGTATCCTAACCGAAGTTAAGGATTTTTCCTTTAAGCATTTCTTTCGTTAAATCACCTGTACAAAACCAAGCACCTCATGAAATATAGAAATGAAAACACTCAGATCACTCAACTAATCTAGGGTGTAACATTTAATTGGTACGCTCAATTGCTCGGTCGTGATTAGTTTTCTATCATATGCTTGGCAAGGATACACATCTCCACCACTAGAGCTAAGAAGTAACAAGTCAAAAAGTTAATTGGGTTAATAGGCTTAATGGGATGATCATTCTAACAATCTTTCACCAAAAGCACCACACCAACAAGGCAGCTGAATCATACATACATGGCCGTAACGACAAAATAGACATGTATAATTCGATCACAACCTCATTCGAGTTTAAACAAGGGATAGGACGAAGAATGATATAGGATATGAATCTTCTAACTTTCACCAAAAGTAATAAACCAACAAGGAAGCTGAATCACGCATGACTCGATCACATCCTTGTTCGAGTAAAACCTAAGGTTAGTTGTTAGGAAAGGAAAGTAAATTTTTGTTAAATAAAATTTACAAAACAAATAGATTAAGCCTGAACAAATAAGGTCTATAGTTGCTAGTAACTTTCCCGACCGTACCATGATAAAGACTCAGAAATATATACAAATGTCTCGATAATAGCATGACAAAGACAACCTAAGTTGGCGTTCTTATAACGGTCAACTTCTCAATCATCCCAACTTATATATACTTTTACAAAACAAGTGGTGATATCGGCCACTTTATACAAAACTATACATCGTTGACTGTACATATCAATGAATAATCGATCCTCCAAGTAATTTATCGATTTAAGATGAACGAACTGACTATCAATCTTTCATTCTCTTTTTTGATGCAATTTTCTATTTTTCTTTTTTTCATAGCATAACAATACAAATCTCTGTGTAATTTCACCGTCTTCACCATCATAATTCATACGGATAATTATTCTTTAAAGACTTCATCTTTGAACAAAATACATAATTACGAAAGTAGCAAAATAGACGAGCTACATACTTTTACATTCCCATTGCATTGTGCAATTTCCCGACCTAACCAGAGATAGAAAATTTCACTTTGACGCATGAACTACAAAAATTTACACAAAAGCAACTAGAAACTTTGATTAAATAGGCTTAATCTATAGGGTAGGCTAATGTGTAAAGGTGTAATGAAATAAACATTTTGGTGTGAAAAAGACAGGAATGGCTCAACAGGTTTTTCTAGGGGTATTTTACTCTTATAGTGAGAGTAAACAAAGGGTTATACGGGGGTTAACTAACCAGTGTAGTTAGTTAATATCACAACATATAGGCTTTTTGGTGTATTCCTAGAAATTTACCAGTTAAACATGTTACTCCATCTAAGTCCATAGTACTTATTATTGTGGTCTCGAGTGATATACCAAGCCAAGTTTTAAAGTCCACTACATCACCGGCACACTCATAATTTTTGTTGAATTTTTTTAGTAAACATTTGAAAACGGAATAGGCTTAATTCTCATAATTTATCATTAAGGGTTATTGTGTGCGAGGTAATGTAACTAGTAATTTTTACAAAAGTTATGCTAAATTTTTTTAAAAATTTGGCATAATTTAAGCATATAGCATATTATTTGTAAAAAGAAGGACAAGTAGGCGTTCTAATTCTCTATCCCCCACTTAAGTTATACAACATCCTCGTTGTATAGATAAAACAATTAAAGAATATGGGAAATAGAATTAGAATAAGGAACTCCCCTGATATTTTATTCGGGATGATTCTCCAATTTGAGTTTTTGAGCAAAAGTGTGTTAAAGAGGCGTCAGAATCCCCGTATGAGTTCAACACACGTCTTTTTCATTGTATACCATCACCAATTAGTCGATTTCTTTACAGCAAGGTCCTGCATAAAAGTTAAAAGACAAAACGTGCAATTCCTATCTCGGTTTTACAATGGTTACAATGCCGAAAAATAAACACACATACTATACCGGTAGTCAATACGATACGCCCTATTGCATCTTGTAAAAACAAATGTTTTAAAGTTGCAGGAAATTAAATAAATAAATTAAAGACTGGTAACGTCTAGACATATCCATAATCCGTATCCATAAGGGTTTAATATGGAATGTCTGGGAAGACAGACTCGACAAACAATTTAAAATAAATGACAAACAATTAAAAACAGCCGGGTTGTCTCCCGGTAAGCACTTTTCTTTCAGCTAGTCTTTAAGTTAGACTTTTTCTTCCAGCTTAGCTTCATCCATCGAGTTTTACGAACTCGTTGTCTTTCATGTTGAAACTTCCATCATAATATTTCTTTAATCTTTGCCCGTTGACTTTGAAGCTAGAACCATTTTTATCGGTGATTTCTACGGCTCCATATAGGTACACGGTTTTTACTACGAGAGGACTAGACCATTTTAACTTTAGCTTTCCCAGGTGTAACCTTAAGAGAGAGTTAAACAACTAGACTTTGTCTCTAATTTTAAAGTCTTTATCCCTGATTCGTTAGTTAGTATATACTTATATAGCAACCCTAATACGGATCCTAACCGAATGCCCTTGACCAAGGCAAAAGGTCAAATTCCACAAAAGGATAAAATACACAAGATAGAATCAATGATATATAAAAGTATAATCCTCGTCCTCGGAATCAGAAAATGATATGTGAAAATCAATGTCGGCTTTAATTGCATTGTAAATACTTACAGTTGGTTCGGATGAAACATTCTGATTAGATGTCGATGCATCATTGTAGACGATGGCTGGGAAATTTGTTTCAAAATCTATGAAAATATCGAAATCATCACAATGTTCATTACCGTATATAGAAGTTTCCCAATTAAATGTCTAACCACGCCTTCGAGCTTTATCAACCATAAGTTGGATGTACTCTTCCATTGCTACGAAGAAAAAGGTTAAATGGACTAATACGCCATATTGATGTTAATAGGTCGAATAGCTGTATTGTTTTAGAAAAATTTATGCGTATCCAAAAGAGATGAATAGGCCGTATTTAGTATTCGACTCAGATTACAGTAAACTGTAATTATACAGAAAAACACACAAACACACAATATGCGAAATATACAATGCAGAAAACAAACACACAAATATACAAATTAATCTAAACTAAAATATTAACAAAATAAAGATTAAACATTTTTCACTCCCTGGCAGCGGCACCAAAAACTTGATGTGATGTTGTAGTGGTGTTTATTTATTATATCAAGTTTTAAATTTATATTTAGCCGACTTAACCAAAAACATCACCTTAATGGGCAGTGTACCTGATCGAATGGAGTTTCATAGTAAGTAGGGTGTCGAACACTAAGAGTGAGGTTGTTAACCTTATATTCTATCAGTATTTTAATTAATCTAATTAGTTCTAATTACTTGTTAAACCTATGCTAAACCTAGTTTTAATAATAATGGGGGGGTTTAGCCTGAGAGACTAGCACATGTTTGGTGGTGACAACAATCAATTCAATACACAATAAACATGCAAGAAAATAATATAAAGATAAAAGAGCGGTACAAGCCAAATGATAGAAAACTGTATTAGGCATATCAAATCTAATTAAATGTGGTTTTGTTTGTTCTAGTGCAATGGAATTCTTATCTATGCGGGTATCATTCTTAAGACTTAGGCGGGACATCATCCTAAGACCTAGACACGTTGAATCCTGTCACAATTAACGCATCCGCATAAAGCATCCTTTTAGTTTAATTATAATCTATCTTAGGGATTAAAGCAATGGTGATCTTGTTAAACCCTAGCCTATCAGGACTTTACCCACTTACTGCTTGACGGTATTTTATATACTGGTAGTTCATTGTTCAAGTCTTTACCAATTAATTAAGAACATACTTGTTGAAACATACGGGTTGCATGTCGGTTAACTATGCTCATAATTTAAAAGGCATGATAGAACATAATTCTGGGATCCTATTAGTTCCTGTTATATAAAAAACACGATATGGAGAGTTATCCTAGTATCTAGATTACTTGTTAGGTATCACTAGACCCAGTTGAATGATAGGTCGAAATATTCAATCCATATATACAAGTTTAAGGTGATAAACATAATTATCATTCAACGATTAATTAAGCAATTCGGATTAAAAATCTACCAAGCATTAAATCGTCGTAAGATGGCTAATACCCCCAAAGGGTATTAGGCCCAGTAACCATTGTAATTATACAAGTGTGTTCAATTAACCAAGGTTTTAAACTAAACGTCTTTACCCAAACGATACCAATAATTAGATGATTACAAGATAAAGGAAGTACATAAGGCTTTTTTTGTTTCTATGGAATCATCGATCGATGATTGACCTTTGGATGCTTTCTTCGCTTCAGATTTTGTCCCTTTATGTGTATTGAGTCTTAGGAGAATAATGATTTGCACTATGAAAAGTCGTTTTTGAGTCCTCTATTTATAGTCTCTGAAAATTGATGGATACGCTGTATAGAGTAAGGTCAAAACGGCGTATAGGGGTAATTTTCTTGGAGTGCGTGCTACGTTCTCAATAAATCAGTTATATCCTTCCCAATTTATATTTATTACCGGATCTTTGAATGTTTATCCAGCTGGATACGACATATGTAGTAGGCAGGATACGCCGTATTGGGAATTGATCATACGTGTTTTCTTGTGAAGTCCAGGCGCTGATACACCGTATCTTCTTTGCTGGATACGGCGTATTGAATAGAAATATGCAATCTTCAAATATTATTGTTTTAGCTCCAAAATATGCGCCTTTTAGCTTGTCTTCATAAAACACTCCTTAATTACTGCAAATATCAACTTTAAGCAATTAAGTTATAATTCTTTGCAATAATTATATAAAATGGGTAAATACACTTGGGATAAATGATGGTATAAATGTAACGTTTTTTGATGTCATCACTTGCGAAAATACCTCTTTCTTTTTAAAAGTCTAGTTTGGTTTGGAACGGACCTTTCCAACAATATAATTAACGAAATCCGCATACCATGACTCATCATCATCAAACTTGGATTTTGGCAATGGTTGAGTAGTTCTTTCAGGAATACTTGAAGATTTATTTTTCACACCAACATCATGCGGCTTTTCCTACACATCCTGTTCAGATTTAGGAGGTTTGTTCTTGTTGGTTCCAGTTTATTAATTTCTTTACTAGGGGTGGCTTCAGACGTCATCTTTCCTCTCCTAGTTGTTACTCATTTGACTTTGTTTTCTGGAATCAAAACATTACCCATAATCTTTGACAATTCGTTTACCTCAATTTTTAGCTCACTTAATAAGTTGCTTCGTTTTTTCAACAAAAGATCGTTGGTGGTTCTAAATTCTTTAATGAATATTTCAATCTCCTCATGTTTACGTTTACCTTCATCAATGAATTTAGCCAACATTTCTTCCATAGTTAATCTCCTTGTAGGGTAATTAAATGGGTAAGGAGGCAACCTGAAAATGGTACCTGAAAAAAAAGACATAATTCGAAGTAAAACTAAATCAGGAAACTAACTAAAACTGCTGCTATATCAGATCACTGATGCATTGTATTCGATTAAGACGAATATGCCATATCAATCTGTTAAAAGTAATACGTTGTATCTGTTTAGAAGGTCAAATACGTCGTATCCAACTGGTGGATACGCCGTATCTGATTTTCGGCAAGAATAGTGCTCAGAAAACAATTAAATAAGCAGAAATTAATTAAACACACAAATATGCAAATTAATCTAAACTAAATCTGAACTAAAATACTAACAAACAAGAATTAAACAACTTTACTCCCCGGCAGCGGCGCCAAAAAGTTGATGTGTCGTCGTGTAGGTGTTATTTTTTATTATCAAGTTTTACTATTTATATTTTGCCGACTTTACCTAAAACAACACTTTAACGGGCAGTGTACCCGATCATATGGAGTTTCATGGTAAGTAGGGTGTCGGTCACTAAGAGCGAGAGCGTTAATATCTAATTTATCAGTATTTTAGTTATCTATATTAGTACTAAATTAATCTAATTTATGTTAAACCTAAGCTAATGATAAAGGGGGTTTCAGCCTGAGAGAGTGGCACGAGGTTTAGTTATCTAACCTAAGGTTTTGATAACAAGTAATACAATAAACACACATAAGAGGATGAACAAACGATAGAGGAGCGGTCAAACACTAATGTAAGGAAAATATATCAACCATGAATAATATGATTTAATGCAGGTTTTGTTTATAAGTGCAATGATTGTCTTATCTCGAAGGGGTATATCATTCCTAGACTTAGGCGGTACTTCTTCCTAAGACCTAGACATGTTGAATCCCGTCACAATTAACGCATCCGCATAAAGTATTTTATTTGCAGATTATAATCTATCTTAGGAGATTAATAATGGTTATCTTATCAAACCCTAGCTCATGGAGACTTTATAACCTCACTATGCATATATGGAGCGCTATCTAGAACTTTAGCTCGCCCATACACACCGATTGAAGTTGCAGCGCATTAATTATGTAGGACGATATCCAGTTGAATAATAGGTCACATATTTAAGCACGTAAATAAGTATAATTGATAAACATAATCAACAACCAACGAATAAGCATGCAATCAAGAATAAACAAACCAAACATTAAACCTTCATAAACATGGCTGATACCTATAGGTAACAGTCGTCCGTTCGTTCATTGAAAAAAAAGACACCATGGCTTTATATAGGGAATGATTAAAATGAAGAAACCTTAACTGACAGTATTTGGTTGTGCGAAGATTACAAGAGTTTTCCTATGATCTTGAGGCTCTTTTCTGACCTTCTATGCTCTTTTATTCATCTCTTGGTCGACTTGGTGGTTTAGGGCTTCACTTGCATACCTAAAACTGAGTTTAGGGTCTTGTATGTATAGAGTCTGGAATTTGATCGATACGCCGTATCGGGCGATGTGGGATACGGCGTATTAGGAATTTCTTGGAGTAAGGACCACGTTCATCATTAATTGAATTTACTGCAGGATCTTTGAATGTTGACCAGGCGGATACAACGTATGTAATCAGCAGGATAAGCTGTATTGGGTCTTGATCTTACACGGTTTCTTGCGAAGTGCAGGCGCAGATATGCCGTATCTTCTTTGTTGGATAAGGCGTATTTAGTCAGAATCAATATTCTTCAAATATCTTCATTTAAGCTTCATAATGCGCGCCTTTTAGCTGTTCTTCACAAAGTACTCCATAATTACTGCAATTAACAACTTTAAGCAATTAAGCACCAATTCTTGCAATAATTATATAAAATGGGTAATCCATACGGAATAAATGATGCTATAAAAGTGACGTTATTTGATGTTATCAATGCCACACATATAAAAATGTGCGCCGCACTTTCTCCCCTGGTTAGCCTAAATACAGGGCATTACCCAGTCGTTTGATAACACCATC
Source organism: Tanacetum coccineum (assembly GCA_026074375.1). Taxonomy (NCBI): domain Eukaryota; kingdom Viridiplantae; phylum Streptophyta; class Magnoliopsida; order Asterales; family Asteraceae; genus Tanacetum; species Tanacetum coccineum. Next base: position 28,838 of record BQNB010024184.1, read on the forward strand.
AATAATCAATCTTATATCATTTAGTCACAAAATTCCAAGTATTTCATAAGAAGATCAAAAGCTTATTGTTGTTTAGCTTATTTCGCACCATGTTTTCTCCTTTTCTATTCTAAATAGCTTATTAAATAAGCTGAACATGTGGCTTATTTTCTCTTCGTCTTGTTCTAGCTTATTTCGAACTTAAGCTCACTTTTTAGCTTATTTCTTTGACTTATTTACCTAGCTTATTGAGAGATAAGATGATACTCGGATAAGTTTTTTCATAGCTTATTCGAATAAGATCTCTTATTCTTAGAAAAAGTCACGGTCTAATAAGCTATCAATTAAGTTGTTATTTTGGCTATATTCGTCTAGGCTTATTCTAGATTATTTCCTAAAATAGTTTTTACTCGGTTTGCTTATTTAAATCTCGTAGCTTATTCATTCGTATTTTGGTTTAATAAGTTTTTATAGTTTTAGAACTCGTATTAGATCTAGTTATGTTAAATGCTTATTTGTGGTGCTTTTCTAGTTTATCTAGTGCTCCTATTGCTTATTAGTAGTGCTTATTAGATATTTGTCTCATTTAGAACAGTTGTTGCTTATTCTGTTTAGATAAAATAAGTATTGGTTAAGCTTATTGAAGTTATGCGTTTGATACTTTGATTTGTTAAGCTTGCACTAAGTACTCGAATGGACCTATGGTTCGGTTTGTAGAAGTCAATAATAGGCTAGCCATTTCAATCTAACTGCATTTGGGTTTAATTTTGGGGGAAGTTTCTTGGGCCACGTTAGATTTAATTTGGGCTATGTTTGGTTTGTTTAATTGGGATTACAAGTGTTTGATTTTGGTTATGCGTTTTGGTTTGTGTAACAAACTGTTGGGCCGTGTGGTTTTACTAGTTGGATTGCAATTGTGCAATTGATATAAATTGTTAACATAGTTTGTTTTATGTTTGTTTGTGATTTTTGTACCAGTCAACTCATGAGGCGCAGAGCTTACGGGTTTAATAAGCTATATAGAATTTGACTATTTTCTTTAGCTTATTAAATCGGGTGGTTATCGTTAATTTACGGCTCTTCAATTCGGTCCAATTTTCTATCCTATTTCAATTTATTAGTGTAGCTTAAACTAATATGTTTAGCTTTGCTTATTTGATCATCATGTGTAGTGAGTAGTTTAATTAGTACTTGTTAAGTGATATTGTGAATTGGGAACTAAGTGTGAATGTGAAAAAGGGTTCAATTAATTAATAATCTTCGATTATTTAGATTTATAGTTTGAATGTTTCAAATGGCAAAAGCCAGAGAAATAGTCAAACTACACATCTAATAATTAATAACTTTTTAAGAGGTTTTTGTCAAAATAAATCAACGTTGTAAGATAATTATCTTTTCTAAGCAAATTAATTCGTTGATTAACCTTAATTCACACTTAATGAACTTTTCACGTCAGTTAGCAAGCATTTTCATAAATCTTTTAGATCATTTTAGCATAATTCTTATAGTTTAATTGATTAGTATTATTCTAGTATTAATATTAGTATAATTTTTAATATTAAAAATAGAAATTAGTTTAATCTCTAAAACCAAAAATCTTAAAAGATAATCAAGCATTATACTTCAAAAACATAAACGTGGTTTTCAATTCAAATCTCGTTGGGACTTCGACTCTGAAAGAATTATTATTGTTTGTCCTCAAGTAATTTCCACATCTAAGGGGAATACTATTACCGACTCGTTCTACGCGAATCAGGTGTATAATAAATTATAACAATAATGGAAACGGAAAATTAACACTCATTACCTGTCGTAGCATACAAATTACCATATGCTTAGTAAAGGATCAAACCTCCACCGCTAAGCGCAAGTACTAGTCATTACTATCAAAGAGGTCTTTTAAGGGTTATGGGGTGTAGGTGAAAGATAACATTAATGGAAACGAAAACGAATGGGAAATATTTAAGGGTGACTTTTTGGGTGAATTTGGGGTGAAGTGGTTAGTTAATTACTTATAAGAATACACGTTGATTGGGTTGCTACGCCAAAGACTCGGACAAAGATAAACAAACTCTACAGAACTCTACATCAATCTATTTTCTTTTTTTTCTTTTTTTTGATAACATAATACATCACTTGAGGTTTATAAATACACCCTTGCACTTGAGTTTTAGAACTCATAATTACAATCTAACTAATGACCCGAATTGAGGTGGATCAACATAACATGGAGACTATCGAACAAATATAGGGGTATTGATTTATCTTTTCTTCCTCATTCTTCTGCAAAATAAATACTACCATGAATCCCAATCGTCCCAAAATTGTATTTACAAGGATACGGACTTAGCAACCGTGTACTCTAATAATTAACTTGGGTTAAACCAATAATGTACTAAAAACGAGTACATACAAGGTAGGCTAAGGCAATTTGGGTGTAATGATTGGTTAAGGGTAAACAATGCTCTTCATTAATAGTCCTGATTAACAAAAAAATTACGAGAACCGTGAAAAGGATAGGCTCGGAGGGGTGTACTAGGGGTATCATGCACTAAAAATGAGTGCATGGCAAGGGTGTGGGATAGTTATATGATCGAGGTGACCATAATAACAAATACAGGTTTAAAACATGGGTTAATCCTAGTGCCTCTTCTCTAGCAAATCCTAATACTCACTATGTGGTCTCGGGATGCATCACAAAAATAAGTTCTAGAATTTAATACACTACTGGTACACTCATATAATTTTAAACCGATACCAATGCTCCAGAAAAGGTGACAAAACCACATATACACATCCATAACGATGGAATAGATACATATGATTGCTCGATCCTTAACTCGAGAAAGCTAAAGGTAAAATTATCTTGGGTATCAAAAATGGATACCCGAATTCCTAAAGATCTAAAGGCGAACCTCACATTTTTATGATGGAATTTTGAGGGTTTTGTGCTAGTCATACAAATTCTTATCCATAAGACGCTAAAAAACTTGATTTTCGTCGGTATGTGTCATAAAAAAAATTATATTTGGGTCAAAACTATCCTATATGCTATGTTTCGGTATATTACTCATTGTTTTAAGGAACAAGCAAATGAAAATTGAAGGAATAGTTTCTAAGGCTTATTTCCCCCTACACTTAAGTTGAACATTATTCCCAATGTTCTTAAAAGTACCCGTAAAAATGAATAAAGGGAAAAGAAAAAGAGCGAAAGAAACTAGTACTCCCTTGGTTTGCTCAATGATGGAGAAGAATCATAACTGGTTAAATTGTCATCCAAGGATCATCCACATGAAACTCCTAAGAACTTCCGGGTTTCTTCTCATCAAATATAACATGTAAATCAAAGACAAAGACAACTACACCGGGCGTAAAATCGGCAGGATAATGATATACACAACGAAACTTTAGGGTTGACTCTATGAAAGCGGTAAAGATTCCACATGAAACTCCTAAGAACTTCGAGGTTTCTTCTCATCAAATATAACATGTAAATCAAAGACAAAGACAACTACACCGGGCGTAAAATCGGTAGGATAATGATATACACAACGAAACTTTAGGGTTGACTCTATGAAAGCGGTAAAGATAGGATGAATGTGATGATGTAATCGAGATTTCTGTAAGTTTTTAAGAAAATTACAAATTCTGGACATTATACAAAATTAGTTTTCAAAAATAATAAAATAATTCTAATTTTTACAGGTCTGGAGGCGTGACGCTGTTAGGAAAAATCCTGACGCCGTCTCTAGACACTGTGAAAATTTCAGATTTGTTTTTTTGGAAAATCATTCTGCACGCAATTCTATTTCTTATTTCCTGTAGAAAATACGCGTAAAACCCGAGATTAACCATTAGAATCATATGACTCGAAACTGACGCGAATTAATCTAAACAATTTATTTAATATGTTTAAAATGGTTCTTAGAAACCGGATTTTTCCTTTAACAGTTTTTATGAAATATCTTTGATTGCAATTAAGACAAGGTTAAAGACAAAACAAAGCATGATCAAATAATAATTCAAACATATAAAAATAAAATAATTAAGAATAAAACACACAAGACACTCCCTAAAATGCTTGAAATTAAACGATTGAGTTGCCTTTCAAAAAACGCTTGTTTATGTTCGAGTCACGAGCCTGACTCTACCCTTATTTAACAGTCAAAAGGGAGGGTCCCCTACACTTATGGTCAAGTATGGGTGATAATAACGGTACACATCATTATGGTAAATAGGAGCCTTATGTTGAAAAACTGGTTGTTGAATTATATGCTCCAAATGGTGTGTTTCTTTAATCGTGCCCTTTTTTTAATTCTTTTGGCTTAACAGGTAAATTAAGTCCTCTTCCTAGAAAAGGAACTTCTTTAAATTCTAATTCCCAATCATCTTCTATCATTTCCAATTTCAAAAAATCAATACCTAAGAATCCATTTTTTCCTAATATACCTGGTTTAAATCCATAATGTTTCTTAGGGTCAACTATACATGGGTGATAATAGCAATATATATCCTTAGGGTAGAGAGGCGCCACGTAAGGTGAAGGCGGTGTATGAATGGTTAAATTGTCTACTACCTTCATCTTAAAACTATCTAGATTATGTGATTTAATGGGTGGGTCGGTTCCTCTTTTGTCTCCAAGATTTACATCTAAGGGTGAAAATTTTGGTAAAAGTTGAGGCTCCGGCTCATCAACACTAGAAATTTCCCTAGAACTAAAAAATAGGTCATGACTACAAGTATTCAAGCCTAAATCTTCTAGTTTCGTGTGTTCTAAAGGTTCTACCTCTATCGGGATTCCTATAGTCTTTTCTACTTCTTCTAGGTAAGTCATGGGCGGTGTGTATACATCAAATGATGGGAGGACTTGTGGGTTGCTTTGTGGGCATGGATTATCTACTGATGTATCATTGTGTATAGGTATTATTTATTATCAAATTTTACATTTATATTTAGCCGACTATACCTGAAAACAACACTAACGGGCAGTGTACCTGGTCAGATCTAGCTTCGTTGGTAAGTAGGGTGTCGATCACTAAGAGCGAGAGCGTTAATTCCTAAGTTGAAGGTCCTTATAAACAGGATCTCAATGAGCCTTAAACGACTTATAGTCCTTTGAATAAATCCAAAGATACTATGAGAGACTATAAAACCTGTGATTACAAATATTGACGCGGGTAATATCAATACTCCATACTAAGATGAAACACAAAACAATATTCCTAAATGGCTTTTACTATTACTATATTGATCGTGAATTACTCTAATCAAACTTCATATATTTTACATTACTATCTATGTTCACTTTTATAATACTTAAGGATTACATTAACGCTGTTAAGAGATAATGCTTTTCTCTTCCTAGATTAAAGCTAGTGTTAACCTATTACTATAATTTCCAACAGACTTAACTGTCTGGTCAAAACAGTATTAACTTAATACGGTCAGACTTAATGTTAATGCTGGCATGACTAACTGGCTCTACCAGACTTCTTAACTTCTAATACTACCCAACAGTATTAACTATTTCTATCAGAAACTATAACTAACAGACTTTACTTTTAATACTAAACAGTTTTACTATTTCTATCAGTACTAAATCATAACTAACAGACTTGAACTTTACTTCTAACAGTATTAAGGTGGTTTACAAATATTTTCCTAACAATCCTCCCCTAAATTGATCTTCATTCAAGTACTTCAAGTTTCCTTTGTACTTTGGCTTTACTTTGGGGCTTTAGAGGATTGTCTTGAACTTCTGTCTTCAAATATGAATCAAGCTTTAACTCTTCAAATCTTTGACAGCAAAATAGTATTCATGGCACTCCAATCTTGACTGCAACAAATAAATATAGTTTTTGGCTAACTACCAGACCAATAAAACGGATTGTTGTGTCTTTACCATGAGGCCGTTTGCTATGGACTAGCTCAATGTTTAGGTTGTAAGAACCTTGGTACATGGATGGACCCATCTATTTGAGCAAATCATCAGCTCATCAACGGATTTGATAACTCGTTACCAGTTGTTAGAACGTTTGCTTCTGGAGTAGACTATGCTTCAGTATAAATACTATGGTGCATCTGAATACCATTACAATTTTTGGTAAATTGTCAAACCATTAATATGGATTTGCAAGTCTTTACCATAAGCCATAATTTATGGTTAGTTATTGTTTTTCCCAGCCTTTACCACAAAGCCATTTAACTTTGTGTGGGCTAGCCAACTCTTCACTTTAACAGATATGAGTGAGTTGGAAAACCATACCAAACTTATTTGCAAGTTGCCAACTCTTAGAACGGATTTGAGAGGTCTTTTTACCAGCTGCCGTTTTTTTGCTCATTGGAATAGTTATGTTCTTTTGTCTCGTTATAAACATGGTGAATCCCAGAGACCAATTTGTGGGAAGGTGGTTTAGCCAAACACTCAAACCCTGTCTTCTCATCATGATCAGATGCCAACTAAGGACTTCATCATCCGATATCTCACACACTTGTTTCATTCCAAACTGCTGGTTTTACAAATTTTATCAGCTCCAAACGCCAAGTACTTTCTTCTCCGTTTCTAACTTAGATCAATAATTGTGGAAAGCACTTCATTTGATCAAACGCGGTATTGTTTTCAACAAGCATATGAATGCTAGTCATGACCTTGTCATGATTGTATGTCCCTGAGGGAATAAACTATGCAATTTCTAGCTAATAATTTCAATTTCAGCTGTTCATTCCAAAAGTACAGCAGTATCACCTTGATTTTTAAACATTATTATCAATTCCCCAAAGCATTTCTTATCAAAGCCATCAGGAATATCATCTTGATATTTTTTCCATCTACAAGTTCATAGATAGGTCTTCGAGTCTTCTCTGTCCAAGATCGAGTGGTCTCCCTTCAAGGTGCTGAAGAAATCTCTGATGTCCATTACTCTTTGTTACTTTATTCAAGGATAGATTTCTTTCATTCAGGTTTGGTTGGATCAACCTTGAGGTTTAGTTGTAAGAACAATGACTGCCATTTAAACAATGGATATTGATGATCAAGAACTTTCAACATCAACCACTTTTATTTCATCAGGACGCTATATTGTAAACACATCTTTAATATTCTTCTTCTCTTGTGAAAACAGAGACATGCTTTTCTTTTTTTCCTTTTTCTCTACTTCTTTCTTGTGACTAAACTTATTTTCCTTGCTCCTTTCTTCCTCTTTTAACTTCCTCTTGGACTGATTGATTTTTTTTTTTCTTGATCAGCAAGCTTGCTCATTCATTCTTTTTGATTTACTCTTTCATCTTCTTCAGATCCAATAGCCACAAAAAGTTCTGATCTTGTTTTCTTATTCTCTCAATTACAGACTTGGATCTCCTCAAAAGATTTAACTTGTAACTCAGATGCTTCTTATTTGCACATTCTTGTTTCAGATAAGTGATATCTGTATTTTCTAAGCTCGTGATATTGTAGGTGGCTTGTTTCTGATAGTAGAATCTTTGTTCTGCAAAGAAACTTCCTTTGGGCACAGAGCAATTGTGTCATGTAAAAACTTTTGCTCTTTCTCTAATAGAATATTGCTCCTTTCTTCTTGTTGATACTATTTCTGCAAGAATCTGTTTGCATTTAGTCGTGCTTGAATGTAGTCAATTCAGTTTGAAAGTGCCTCCTTTGCAGCTTCTTCTCTTGTTCTACCTATCTTGCTAGCAGAAAAGAGCATACAAGATCAATTTGTCTTTGTGTTTGCCATCATTGTAGAGCTTGCAATTTTTGAGTCTGCCTCTATCCCTGCTTGCTCTTGAAGCTCTTGCTTCTTGTTTTCTTTGATGCTTGAACTTCGGACTTGAAGGTCATTCTTCTGTTATTGGAGCTTTTTCCTTTTCTCTTAGGAATCTTACTGTCTCACCAGTTATAAGTTCAGCAGTTTTAACTCCAGTGATGGTACACAACTTGAGCTAAGCTGAAGGTGTACTACCAGTATTAAGTTCAGCTGAAGGTGTACTACCAGTATTAACTTCAGTACTGGCAGTATTAACTGGTCTTGTAGCAGGTTCTTCAAAATCTAAGACCTTGGTAGGAGTTGTTGTAGATTTGGGTTTCCGTCTGTAAATCTTGCTACCAGGAGGGGCTTGTGAACCTTGAAATCCTTCAGAAGCCACATTAGTTAAGATTTGTGCAGCCTCTAAGGTAGAAGGACTTATTTGTTCTGCTTGAGCCTCCCCTAAATCCTTGCTCTTTTCAGGAGTAACAAATGTATCTCCTTGATTTGTTGGAGAAGGAATATCTTGATCTTGACCTGCTGCATCCTCTTCATACTCAGTTTCCTCTCTTTTTCTCTGCTGCCTCAACTTATTTTCTAGCTTCTTGATCTTCTTTATCAGCTTTAGGACTGTTGTTCCAAGAGTCTGCTTAGTTTCACTCAGTTCCTTTTCTAAGGATTCTACTCTTGATTCCAGCCTAGATACAAGATCTAGCAGGTTTCTAAGTTGCTCACTTTCTTCACTAGTTCTAGATGTTTGAATCTCAAGTTCATGTGAAGGTGGTGGAGACATATGAAAAGAAGGATCAAATGATGGACCTTCTGTTTCATTATATGGAGGTGATGAGATTTTGAGAGAGGTGGATGTGTTGGTTGGGTGTTCAGGAAAAGGTTAGATAGGGTGGAGATAAAGGTTGATTGTACAGGTTAGTTGGAGGTGGTTTGTGGTGGAGTAGTGATTTGTACAGGTGGTGGTGTAGGAGTTGGTACTAGCTGAGATGGAGTTGGAGCAGCACTTGGTTGAGCTTGACCTGCATCAATGGTTAGCATAGCAGGCAACAATGGTCTATGTATCCCTTGAAAACCTCTTTTCATATTTCCAAAAATCTTTTTGGTTAATAATACAGGCACAAAAAGGTTTTTGTTTTCAGTTTCTATATTCAAAATCATTTGAAGAAAACGAGGGTACATCAAAAACTTTGATTTGCTTTTTAAGTTTGAGATCATTCCATCAAAGATAAGTTTTGAAAAGTTAAAGTCTCTTCCAGTGGAAAGACAGATCAAAGCAGTGGCAATGTTGCTACCAAACTGATCCCATCCTCCACTTTTGGAGCTTATACAATGAAGAATGTGATGGATTAAAAATCTCCATTGGGGTGTAAAATGACTTTTCCAAAATGTAAAAGTCCTATCAGTTAGATACCCAATGTTTTGTAATCCTTCAAAAATCTCTTCATTTTGCAACATGGTAATCCCTGAATCATCTGCTAATTGGAGTTGCCTCCTAACAGACTCTTCAGTGATTGTATATTCAATAGAATCTATAGTTGCATTAAGTTGTTGAGTCCCATCTGCAAGTGTTCTGGCAGTTGCAGTCTGCCAAAACTGCTTGACAAGGGAATCGTAGATAGGTGGATTGTGAGTGAGAGCATACCTCAATTTTGAACATCTGAGGAAATCCACTATCTCTGTGTACCCAGCACTTTCAGCAGGTTTGAGTAAGAAACCCACTTGATTATGCTTATCACAATACTTTAGTTGCGCCATTGAAAGATTTGGTGAAAAATATTTGAATCTTAAAAATTAGTACTGGTGATGGGACGTTTGAAAGATTAGGTCTGGTAGTGAGAGTATTTTTAGAGAAAAGATAATAGAGTAAATAGTGATAAGGATGAAAGAGAAATTACTTTATCCTCATATAGGAAAGAGAAATTTACTGTATCCTTACATAGGTGCTCTAAAATCCAACGAATTAGTGGCTAAAAGTTCTTCAATACGGTTATTTGTATAAAATAATTGATTTTATTTCACTCAGTATTAAGTGTAAAGGACCAGCTTTAAAATTTGCCATACAGACTGAAATTAGTAAAACCAGGATTAATATATTGACTCATCCAGACTGACATATTTTCATACCGTTTTAATTATATTTTACAGCTAGTTGATCACACATCATTACTTACAACGGATTTGCATCCATTAGCAAAGTGTTAAGTGACAGCTGGCATGTCCTTTTTAAGGTCCAAGTTGTGCCTGCAACATCCTTTCTCAACTCCAAGTAGTACTGCATAAGTTGTCTATTACAAGAAAGGAATGCTATCTAACTGTATACTTAGCAGAATTAACTAAGATAAACTACCGGACTCGTAATACTTAACTACCATGTATTTAAGTGGTTTACCGTTTTAACTTATTCTCTAGCAGTCGTTAATACTAGCTACCAGTATTAACAGCCTCTTTTTTACTAGAAATTTATCCTAAAGTATACTACAAGATTAATTTTACTTATATAACAGGATTTAATCTTAATATTATAATACAGGATTAATTCTAAGCTTACCAAAGGTTAAGTCATAGATTATACATTTTACATAAAATTACACTTTTTCCTCCCTTTAAATGTAGCTTATGGGTTTACCATCCCAATGTTAACAACAAAAAATTTACCTTGGACCATCATATGCTAGTGATTAATGATTTGCTACATTTTAAGTCCGTTTGTGAACTTTTTCTATGGGCACTTGTATCTGCTTCTTATCATAGCCCCATCATAATGAAGTGTTGCCGTTGCATCGCAATGTTTTGTGCTTCGTCTTTGAGTGTAGCTGGATTCTTGATTAGGCAAATGGTGCTTTGAGTATCCAATATGGTTTATGGTGTTATGAATGTTGTTACATTGGTCCTATTATTGATTTTGAGCATAGCACTTGACCACAGCTGCTTGCAGCTGCTTCATATCTTGCTTCAGTTGGTGAGGTTGCCCTATTGGCGGCTGTTGTGACACTCGACTCTTGTGATTTACCGCCTGCCTAGAAGGGGATGACAACCAGGTGTTGTATCCGTGCATGCGGGAGCAAGCAGCTTGTATTAACTGTTACGAAAGATGAATATACTTTGGGTGGGAGTTGATGTCGGAGACCTTAGACTTGTGCGGGGGGGGCACCGTGGGTCTGGATTACTTCTCGGGATGCATTGAGAGGGGGATCTCCGTTGGGGGCTAGTGTATCGCGTTTATAGCTATTTACGGTGGCAAGGGGGTTGGTGGGGGTGTGCGTGGGGGGGGTGGGGGGGGGGGGGGGGGGGGGGGCCGTGGGTGGAGTGGGGGGGGGGAGGGGGGTGGGGGGGGGGGGGCGTGGGGGTGGGTGAGGGGGGGGGGGTGATGTGTGGGGGGTGGGGGTGGGGGGGGGGGGGAGGGGGAGGGGGGGGGGGGGAGGGGGGGTGGGCTGGGGTGGTGGGGCGGTGGGTGTGAACCTGGGTTAGTTAGGGTGGTGGGGGGTTGGGGGTGGGGGGGGGGTGGTGGAGGGGGGAGGGGGGGGGGGGGGGGGTAGAGAGACCTGAGGGCGGTGCGGGGGTTGTGGGTAGGGGGGGGAATTGGGGGGGGGGGGGGGGTGGGCGGGGGGGGGGGGGGGGGGGGGGGTTGGGGCGGGGCGTGTGGGGGGCGGGGGTGGTGGTTTAAGGTGGTGTGGGGAGGGGTCGGGGGGGGGGTGGAGGGTGGTGGGTGGGGGGAATCTGTTGTTGGATGGGGGGGGGTGTGGGGGGGGGGGGGGGGGGAGGGGTTGGAGGGGGGGGGGAGGGGGGGGGGGGGGGCGGGGGGGTGGGGGGGGGGGGGGATGGGGGGGGGGGAGGGGTGTTGCCGGGGGGGTTGTGGGAGGCTGTGGGGGGGGGGGGGGTGTGGGGTGGGTGGGGGGGGGGGGTGATGGGGCGGTGGGGGGGGGGGTGGGTGGGGGCGGTGGGAGGCGGGGGGAAGGGGGTGGGCGGGGGGAGGCGTGGGTTAGGGGGCGCGCGGGGGGAGCAGAGGGGGGGGGGGGTGCCGGGGGAGGGGTGGGGGGTGGGGCGGTGGTGTGAAGGGGGTGAGGTGGCGGGTGGGAGGTGGGGTGTAGGGTTGGAGGGGGGGAATGGGGGGTGGCGCGGTGGAGGGCGGCGGCGTTGGGGGGGTGGGTTGGGGGTGGGGGTGAGAGGGGTGGGGGGGGGGGGGGGCTGGGTGCGGGGGGGGGGGCGGGGGTGGGGAGGTGGTGAACGGTGGGGGGGTGTGTCGGAGTGGGGGTGGGGGGGGGGGGGGGAAGGAAGGTGGGGGGTGGGGCCGTGGGGGAGGGGGGGGTTAGGGGGGGGGGGGGGGGTGATGGGGGGGGGGGGTGGTTTGGTTTGGTCTGGGTGGGGGGGGGTGTGTTATGGGGTGTGGGGGGGGGAGTGCGCGGGGTAGGCGGCGTGGAGGGGGTGCGCGGGGCGGTGGGATACGCGGGGGTGCTGAAGGTGGGGGGGGGGGATGGGGGGTAGGGGGCCATGGGTGGGGGGGGGGGGGGGGGCGGGGGGGGCCGCGGGGGAGGGGGGGGGGGGGGGGGGGTGCGTGGGGGGGGGGGGTGTGGGTACGGAGAGGTGGGGGAGGGTGATTTAAGGGGGTCGGTGGGGTAGGGAGGGCGGGGGAGGGGTTGCAGAAGTGGGGTGGTGGTGGAAGACGTGGGGGGAGTGGAATTTGGGACGTTGGTGGGGGGGGATCTCGATGGGGGTGGAGGGGGGCGGAGGGTGGGGGGGTGGCGGGTTGCGGTGGGGGGGGGGGGTTGTTGATGTGTGGGGGTGGGGGGGGGGGGTTGGGGGGGGGAGCCTAGGGGGGGGGGGAGAGGCGGGGGGTGGGGGTGGGTGGGGGGGGGGGGGGGGGGGTGGGGGGGGGGGGGGGGAGGGGGGGGGGGGGGGGGGGGAAGGGGGGGGTGGTGGTTGGGTTGAGGGCGTGGGGTCGCGGGGGAGGGGGGGGGTGGGGGGGGCGGGGGGGAGTGAGGGTGGGTCTGAAGGTTGGGGGAGGGGTGGGCCGGGGGTGGGTGGTGGTGGGAGGGAAAGATTGGGGGGGGGGGGGGAAGGGGGGGGGGTGGGGGTAGGGGGGGGGGGGGGGGGGGGGAGTGTGGGCGAGTGGGGGGGGAGCGGGGGGGGGGGTAGGGGGCGGAGGGGGGAGGGAGGGTTTGGGGGAGTGGGGGGAGGAGGGTATTCACGGGGACGGGGGGAGGTGTTGGGGTGTGGTGGGGGGGGGGGGCGGGGGGCGGTGGGTGTTGGGGGGGTGGGGTGGGCGGGGGGGGGGGGGGGGGTTGGGGGAGGGGGGGGAATGGTGGGGGGGGTGGGGGGGGGGGGGGTGGGCGGGGTGGGAGGTGTGTGGGGGAGGGGGTGAAAGGTGAGGTGGGGTGAGGGGGGGAGGGGGGGGTGGGCAGCTGGGGGGGTGGGAGGGGCAGGGGGGGGGTCGGGTCGGGGTGGGGGTTGGCTGGCGGGGGTGGGGGGGGGGGAGGGGGGGCGCGCGCGGGGGCCGGGGTGGGGTGGGGGGTGGGGGGGGGTGCATGTTGGGGGGGGGTGGGGGATTGTTGGTGGTGAGGGGGGGTGCGGGGGCAATACCCCCCTCAGAGTATGATAAGGGGGAGGGGGGGGAGTGGGGTGGGGGGGGGGGGGGGGGGAGTGGGGGGTGGGGGAGTGGGGGGGGGGGGGGTCGCGGGGGATGAGGGGGTGGGTGGGGGGGGGGGAGGGGTGGGGTTGGTATGGGGGGGCGGGGGGGGGGGTTGGAGTGGTGGGGGGGGGGGGCGGGGTGCGTGGGGGGGGTGCGGGTAGGGTGTGGGGGGGGTGGGGGGGCACGGAGGGGGGGTCGGGGGGGGGAGGTTGGGGGTGTGTGGAGGGGGGGGGGGGGGGTGGAGGGGGTTGTGGTGGGGGGTTGTTGGGAGGGTGGGGGGGGGGGGGGTGGGGGGGGGAGGGGAGTGGGTGACGGCTATGGGGGGGGGGTGGTGTGGAGGGGGCGGGGGGGTGGGGTCTGAGGTGGGGGGGTGGGGGGGGGGGTGGGGGGGGGGGGTGGGGGAGGGGGGGGGAGGGGGTTCGGGGTGGGGGGGGGGGGGGGTGGGGGGTGAGCTGTGGGGCGGGGCTTGGGAAGGGGGTGTGGAGAAGGGGGGGGGAGGGGGGTGGGGGAGGGTTGGGGGGGGGGGGAGGGTGTGGGGCAGGGGTGGGGGGGGGGGGGGGATCTGGAACCGAGGGGATGGGGGGGGCGAGGGGTGGCGAGGAGTGGGGGGGGAGGGGGCGGGGCGTGGAGACCGGAAGAGGTGGGGTAGGTGGGGGGGGAGAAGTTGTGGGGGCGGGGGGATGGGGGGTGGGTGGGGAGGTGGGGGGAGGGATGGGGGTGGGGGGGGTGGGGAGGGGTGGTTGGCTGTGAGGGGTGAGGGTGGTGCGGGGGGGGGCGTGGGGGGGGGTTGGGGGGGGGGGGGGGTGGGGGGTAGTAGTTGGTGTAACCGTTAAATGTTTTTTTTTTTTTTTTTTTTTTTTTATTTTTTTTTTATTGTCTTTTGTTGGTTATGTTATTTTTTTTTTTTATATTTTTATTTTTTTTTTGTTTTTTTTCGTTTTATTTTTCGTTTTTTTTTTTTTCTTATTTTTTTTTTTTTTTTTATATTTTCTTTTTTTTTTTTATAGTTCTTTTTGCTTTTTTTTTTATATCAGGCACTGTGGCGAGTTCGTGTCTAGATACATAAGATATCCTTTACATCGGAGATCTATATAGATGTAAATCCACATCAGGGGACCTCCTTAATCTTGAGGCCAAAGGGGCCTTTGTTTCCATAGGTGTATAGTTAATGCAGGGACTTCAACACTTACTATGTCAAATTTCTCAGGATTCTAGCAACATACTTGTCTTGGATATAAAGATCCACTCTTGGCTTGCTTGACTTGTTAAACCGAGAAAATTGTAAGCTCTCCCATACACGCATTTGAAACCTTCCTTTCATTAAGGCTTCTAATTCAGCACTCCACGCTTCTTGTAGAACCAAAAATGATTATCTTCTACATATATTGGAACTGAATGATATCTTTTTTGTCCTTCTTTTTGAATAGAGTCTTTGTCTATGGTTTCCCTTCGATTGACATGCTTCTCTAAAAAGGTAGATGAGTAGCAATACAAGCTCGAGGAGCTGTGATTGTAGGCCAAATACAAGGCTTTAAACAAACTTATTACTCTTTCTGGGGGTGATCTGGATTAACCAAAACCAGGTGGTTGAGAGACATAAACCTCCTCTTCAATAGTGCCATACAGAATGCACTCTTTACTCCTTCTGATTTGGACTATAAACCCCAATATATGAGGCAAAGCTAAAATTACTTATGGGCTGCTCCTACTAAGCCACAGGTGCTAATAACTCATCATAGTCTATCCCTTTCTTCTGCCTATGACCTTGAGCTTAACAGTCTTGCTTTGTCCTGTCAACATCTCCCCTCCGCATCCTTATAGGTTCCTGTTTACCTCATTGAGTTCTATAACCTTAGCTCAATTGGGTAAATCAACCAAGACCAATATTGTTGAAGCTTGAACTGCAAACAGTGTTCCTGCATGAGTTCAACGCTTTCTTCTTCAAGGGCTTCTGAAGACTTTCTTGTCAGATTGAGATAAAAAGGCAAGCTCAAAAAGACAATGTGTGTTGATCTTTTGATTGCTTCTTTGTTGTGCTTGTATGTAGTCACTAGAGACTGAGTTCAGTTGATCTTCGTTGAGAGAGCTTCTAGTCTGAACATGTGTTATTAGGATCTCCAAGGATTTGACTTTCTGAGTACGAGCGTTGTGAATCCTCAGAGTGTGGTTGGTACTGACATCTACGCTCATATGGTAGATTGTTGAAATCAGTAATAACCATCATCATCATAGAAAGACCTGTTCAAAGTTACCTTCACTTGATTTATCTGAAATCCTTATTTCAGGCATCTCATCTTCATCTGCATAGAGAGACTCTCTTCATGATCATACTAGAGAGATAGCTTCAATATTGACAGAAGAAAAATTATTAAATACAAGTCAGTTAGATTATACTACCTGTATTAAACAGGGATTAGGACTGGTAGGTGCTAGTTGCAGGTACTGGTCCTAAGTGTTCAAAGCAAGTGCATCAGCTGTTTTCTAAAGGTCATAAATGTCTTCAGCGACTTGGATATGGTTTGAAGATGGCTGCTTATGGCGGTGGGTCTTCTTTTTAGCAATCTTTTTAGATATGGCTGTGCTTTTCTAGTTGCTCCAGTCAAAGAATGTAGAAGAAACCATATCAAGTCTGATCGCCTCTCAGTCTGCACATCAATGTCTATGACTCTTTTGACTGCAGGGTTAGCTTTGATTTTGCCAGAATAGAGACAGGTATATTGTTCATCAGAGTCTGTAAGATAGTCTAATGTCAAACAATCCACTATGGCTAATCCCTGTACATTGGGTTTTCCTCAAGAAAGTTGACATGAGTTTAATTTAACTCTTTGGTTACTAAATTCTAAATCCCTAAAGGCTTTATGTTCACATAGTAACCAAACAAGAAAACCCCTCATCATATTTTCCATCAACCTTTCCTATGTGGGCTAAGAGTATTGAGAATGTTAACTATAGGCACCCAATTGTCTTATGTAGCAGGATTGGTTTTGGGCCAAAACAAAAAGCTATAGGTGTTTTGTGTTGATAGGCTTGGTCACCTTACCGTTGAAGTTAGCATAGCAGTATTGACTACTTCTGCCAAAAAGTGGTTATGGTAAGTGTGAGTCGTAGCATAGTCCTTAGCAGTCCTCTATAAGGGTCTTTCATCTCTATCAGCAACCCGCCATTTTGCTGATAGGAGTTTCTTGCATTACTAAAATCCTGTTTTTTTATACCCTTTTCCCGACAGAACTCAAGCATAACCCTGTTTTTAACTTGTCCCAATTATATTGACTATGAATTTTACTTGTTGATTAAGTTGGTTTTCTTATCTTGTCTTATAAAAGTCTTAGGATGTCATAGTCTCATTCCTTTTTGGCTAGAAAGAAATACCTAACAAACCTTGTACAGTCATCAGTAATCCACTAGACAGTAACTTGATGGTTGATACTCCTCACAGTAGGTAGGTCCATATAAGTAATATGCAAGGTGTGTTAATGGGTGGGTCACATATCTATCAATCTTGCATTACAGGAGGCTGGTGTTGCTTTCCCTTCTGACAGCAACTCAAAGTTGTGGTCATTTTTGAAACTCTTTGTAGGTAACCCCCTAACAAGATTTTCCTTCAAATGTGTATTTAAGTTTTGGAATTATTAAGGTGACCTAACCTCCTGGGCCATTATCTTAGCTTCATCAGATGTGGCTTTTTGCTAATAAAGGTTGTATCCTTTGAGGATTCAACGTTTTCTTATCAAAAGTTACATGTTGTGTTGCTCTAGGTACTTAGAAGGACCTGATTTTCACAGCATCTTGAAGTCATGGAGGCACACAAAACACTTTTTTCAGTAAAATGTACATTTAGCTTTTTATCACATATCTGTGATATGGAGAAACAGATTAAAATGTCAAGTTCTTTACAAAAGCACATTCATCAAAAAATAAATTTCCTAATCTAATTGTACCTTTTCCATGATACTACTCTTTACTTCTCAAAAGTAAAGATCCACTTTGGACTGTTCTTGATAATCTTGAAGATGGGCCCTGTTGCTTACCAGTTTGTGCCTAGAACAACCACTATCAAAAAATACCTCTATGTCCATATGCTTAGTGGATGTTCCTGCACAATCAAAAACGAGATAAGTTTCTCTTTGGGACCAGACCTTCATTGGCTTGGGTCTCTTGTGGACCTCTGGAGACGTGTTCATATGAATCAGGGGTTGGCCAACTATTAGTATTGGTGATTGGTATTCTTTTCTCCAACAAATGCTGAGGTCTTAACAGGCAGTGCCCTATTTTGCCTTAACAGCATATTTATCTGACTTTGTGCTTGTTATTCTCTTGAAAAAAGTCTATTGAAGGTGACCTTTGTTTTGAATACTTTTTTAGACTTTTAAGATTCACTGAGAACGTTTAGGGCATGGGTTTGTTTGAAGTGATAAATTTTAAGGTGGTTTGATATGGTCTATTTTACTCTAGCAGTATTTAACATGCACCTGCCAGAATTAACCATTTGCTTGCCGAGTTTTAGTATTAAATCTAGAGCTACCAGACTTAATTTGAGTGCTAGAATTAACATGCACACTACCAGAATTACATTCTTTGTGGATTGCCAATATTCAATTCTAGAACTACCAGGGACTTTATTTTGAGTGCCTAGCTGACACTAACAGTACTACTTTAACTGACCAGTATTATCAATTACCTTACCAGTTTAATTGTTTTCGCTACCATTAATAAGGTGTCTTGGGTCTAATGTTACTAAGTTGTACAGGTCTGGGATGTGAATTGATTTGCTTTATTCATCTTGTTAGTGTTAGTAAGGCGGTGGCTTGCCGACATAGCTATGAACCACCCTTTGGCTGTTTAAGAGCAGCTTCCTGCCATCTTTTTCATCATAGTCACAGGTCCTTAATCATGTGACTTAAGAACTTTCCACAACAAAACATGTTTCTTTAAAGAATATCCTGCACCTAATTCCCTTTCCATTTGGATGATTTCCCAATTCTGTCATGTTATTTGAAGAATAGCGAGACGGAGTTATGGGTCCTTATTGGTTGCCTAGGAGTTTTTACATGCATGTGCAACAAATAGGACAACTGTCTGTTTGGTTTGTTTAGGCCTTTGGTAAAGCTATGATGGGTGGCAATGGTAACTGAATCACAGAAGTATAGGGATAGGGTCATGGATAGGGTCATCACTTGATCTATGAATGGTCTGATAACAGCTCCTAGCTCCCCATCACTGTTCATTAGAGGACAGATTGAGAAAACCAATGGAACTAGCATCATTCACTGTAGGACTAGGAGATTGAGGGTTGGGTCCATATTTACCTTATAAAAATCATACGCGAATCATCTATTGTCCTCCTGTTCCCTAGGGGTTTATAATCACCACTCAAGAGGATGGCGGACACCTTTGACTCTATCTGTTTAAAGTCTGCTGTTATAGTGGGATGTTATAATATCCTGCATCTATTTCCCTCAAAGAAACAAAAATTTACCTCAATTATACTCTTCATTCATAGCTAAGGACCTCAGCATTTGATTGTATGCCCTATCTAAACCTATTTAACAGTGAGCTATCCCACAATCATTAGCTTCCAAAGATTTTTAGAAGATGCAAACCAAGGAATCAATAATTTTTTGTAAATCATCTTTTGTCCGTAACAGCTTTCATTCTATTCTTCTTATATTAATTTAGCTTTTTCATCTTTTTCTAAAAAAATTTGATTAGCTTGAAAATGTAATTTTTCAGTTAAGGAAGTTTGCTGTTTGTGGGAGGCTTTAAGCTGAGATTCTAATTTCTTAACAGCTAGCTTTATGGCAGTTTAAGGAGCTTCTGGTCACAAATTAAGAATTGCAGTTAATTTTCATACTTAGCTTGAAGTGCATTAATATGAATCTAAACACAATTTTAGAGCACATGGTACTCTCATTATTCACAGTGAAGACATTAGAGCATGAATTGAGTTTCATCATTGCAGTTGCTTACACAATTGATAAGACCTTCATCAATGGTCATCAAGGCTTCCTTTTCAGTTCGCACTGGCTTGAAATCCTGACTTCTACTTGCTTCCTGCCTGCTACCTTCCTTTGAACCTTTAAACTTGCACTCCCTGGCAAAATGCCCAGTATTGTGGCAATTGAAACATTCGACTTTTCTCTTATCAAATGCCACATGCATTTTTCCATCCACTCTTGGCCGTCTGCCTGTCTTCTTGTAGAACTTCTTAATCTTTATGGCAGTCATAGCAATCTGCCAATTTATATCCATTTCTTCCAGATCCAGATCATCAATTTGATCTAGGTCTTCATGTATCAAATCTCAATCATCAGCATTTGTGGCTAGAATGAATGGATACTCTCAGCAAGACAGGAGTAGCGATGTTTGATGCTTTGGAAGAGGAAGTGGTATAAGAACTATAACTTCCTGAGCTGTGGCTTGGCTTATGCTTGCTGGAAGAGGCTTTGGCTTGTGATAGAAAAGCCACATTATCAGATGTAAGGGAAGAAGATGATGTCTTTTGGATGTCTTGTTCAAAGACACTCAGATTATTATATAAATCATCTATTGACAGTGTGTCAATATTCTTCTTCGTTCTCTAGTGTCATTGCTAGGACTGTCCCACGCAGGAGAAAGGGACCTCAAAAACTTGTAATTTGGGTCTTTCATCTGAACCAAACCTTCGCACGCAAAGGGCATCCAACTGTGATAGGAGTTTTTTGGAGCCTATCATATACACTTTCTTAAGCTTTCCTTCGACGAGCTAGTAAATGCCTCAAATCCCGTTGTTTCAAAAACAAGCTTTTTGCATTTTCTTCGTAGTTCGCATACCACCCAACGTGTCTTGATGGACTGCCTGATCTCTTTGCATCATCCATGCCATGGAAAACGTCTTTCTAAGATGATCTTTTTGGACATCCCATTTAGCAGTAGTGTTTTGCTTTCCTTTCTTTCTCATCAGCAATTTTGTTATTCTGTGTGGCTTGAAGGAAGAACCCTGTATACACCATCCTTACCTTTGGTGACTCGCGTCTTAGGTTTCAAATTCTGAACTCACTTTCAGACCTCATTATCTATATATCAAGATAATGTTTTCCATCTCCATGCCCACGTATCTTAATCTTCTTTTTGGAGGCAGGCAGTTTAATGTTTGAAAGTGTATTTGTGGTGATTATTTGTGGTGGTTCTAGCTGAGCATCTCCTTTGTTGGTTGCTGGTACAGATCCATCCAAAGATGCATCATCATGAAGAGAAAGTTCCTCATCATCATGAAAGAAAATTATCGGTTTTTGCAGGTTGAGACATGATATTTGATTTGGATGGATAATAAAAGGTTTGGATTCTCGTTCAATCTTTGTGCAAAAGTCCCTTTAGGTCGGCTCTGATACCCTTGTAGGTCCTAATAACAGGATCTGATGAGCTTGAATGAATTTTGGTCCTTTTGAATAAATTAAAGATTCTATAAGAGACAATGATTGTGATATAAATATTAACGCGGATATCAAATTATACCAAGACGAAACAAACAAGAACCAAAATACTAAAATGCTAATACTATTACTATTTGATTGTGAATTTCTCAATCAAACTCAATGTTTACATACTATGTCTATGTTACTTTTATAGGCTTAAGGAACCTAAACTGTTAAGAGATATTAATTATCTCTTCCTTAAATCAACGTAATTGATAAAAGTATTACTAAAATTACAAACGACTTTAAATGTCTGACAAAGCAGTATTAACTTTAATACTGCAGATTAAGTTATCACTGGCAGACTTAATTGCTCTACCAGATTAACTTCTATACTAACAGTATAACTATTAAGCTATCAGTACTAACTATAACTAACAGGACATACTTTTAATACGAACTGTATTAAGTCTGTTTACAATATTTTCTAACTGAGTGTCCTTTGTTCTGGAATTCCGTGCCTCTGTCAGTGACGGACTCGTACTAAACGTGTTGCTTGAGTTACATTTGATCATTGTGAGAAAGTCTTTAGGAACTTTGGTGTTCATCCTTGGATCGTACGAAATGAGTCCAATTATGGTTTAGTGTATCTGGACTAGGTCATCAAACAATCACCAGATTATTATTCTTCCCATTTATGCTTGCAAACGCGCATTGGACCCACACAAGTCCATGTGAAGCAAATTTAGCCTTTCCTTTGGAATACTAGGAATGCTATTTTTGTCTTGAATGAACGTCTTTTTTTCTTTACTCATTTACAGACGAACAAGTTGTTCCTTGACATATTTCGATTAGGTAAGCCATTCACAACCTCTTTTTGAGAGTAAGGTGATGTAATCGAAGTTAAGATGAGAAAGCACTTCGATGATAACCTTGCTTGAAGTTGGTGAAGCTTTAGCTGAAACGATTGAGTTGATGAAGTTGTTTCTTGAGAGATATTGTTGTAGAGATTCAGAGTCCACGACTACCAGTTAGTAGAAATCGTTTCCCTAAAGATCTACTCTCAATACAAGTAGATTTCCGTAGATTTCCTGAAAGCAACCTCCAAATCAGCATCACAGAATTGACCAACCGAGAAAAGATTGTGATTGAGGCCTTCGACGTAATAAACCCGTTTGATCGTGACATTCCCTTGAATCAGATCTCCATAACCAAGAATTGGAGCAAACTGATCATTTCCAAAACGAACAGTACCCAGAAATTTCTCCACAAAATTACACAAAAGCTTGAGATTGCCCGTCATGTGCTTTGTGCATCCAGAGTCAACAATGAATAGGATGAGTTGTACAATCTGCAAGAGAATTAGAGGACGATGGAACATTGGACAAATTGGATCCTAAGGAATTTGATATCTTCAAGACATTAGTTATCCTAGAGACAATGTCTATAGTGGGACTAATACTTGTTGATTCATCATCTTTCCTAATCTTAGGCATCCATATCTTTTTGGTCCTAAGTGGCTTTTGTGTCCATGTATAACCTGATGGACATCTCTTAGCTATCCACCATTTCCATTCCTGATTTGTATTCTCATACAACTCCTTATAGTAACTCTTGGATTTCTGAATAGTGGTATCTGATGCAACTGTTTTCTTATGGGGTGTTGCAACAGATTTGTTCGCTTTTCTCTTGGGTTTACTAGCACTAATAGGCACTACATTAGGCTTCTTAGTTCTAGCATTCACGTCTTTCAAGTATCGAGAAACACAAGCATCATGATTAGAATTAAACACACATGTTCCACATTCAGCACAAACAGCATTTTCATTCGAAGTTCTGGAGTTTGAACTGTCATTACACGCAGTTACAGACTTTGTTTTCTTAGAAATACTAGAAATCCTATGATGGTCTTCTACTTCCTTCTTTTGAAACTTCACTTGACTATTGTTTGGCACGACCTTATCTTTAACTTGATAGCACTTAAGCTGTGGTCTGCTAACACTAGTAGTGTGAATTACTCCTGAAGATTTAGACATGTGAGGATTAGTATTCCTAGAAGCATGAGGCAACTGTGGTGTTCTAGTTTGTGTTGTGGTGGAGGCAATTCTAAACATTCCTGGTTTAAGCACATTTGTGTTTCGAACCGCTTGGTTTCTTTTCTGAGGCAAATTCTGTTGAGTGACTGGTTTAAACAAACCATCCGACGCATTAGTTTTATTAACCGACTTATTCGTTTGAAAACTTCTCATTTCAGGAGAATTTGAAAAAGGAGTCGGTTTTCCTAAAACTGATGGTTTTGGAATCCGTTGAGCATTTGGTTGTCGAACAACAGATGGTTTATCAAACTGAGTTTCCACAGACTTTCCTTTTGTTACCAGAATGAGTTTCTTTAACTCATTTATCACCATGTTCTTGTCTTGCATTTGAGCTTTCAAATCTTGTATTTCATGATATTGTTCACGTTCTTTTCGAAATACATTTGAAGCATTTTCTTTGCAAACTGGGTTGTTTTTCATCTGTTCTTTACAATGTTGTAAAGAAAGTTCAAGAGAAATTGAGTGTTTTTCTAGTTTAGCAAAACTCTTTAAAAGCTTATTATGAACTTCGTTATTAACAGATTCAGTTTGTTTTGACAGCTTTAGTGCAAGACATTCACATTCTTTGACTTTATGAAGATACAAGCATTGTAATTCAGTATAAGCATTTAAATCAGACAGAGAATGCAAATATGAACATATAACATCTTTAGACACACACTCTTCGAGAAGTAGATCATATATGTTTGAAAAATCAGCCTTTTCAGATTCAAGTTCGTCAACCTCTTTTTCAAGGGATTTAACGTACTCCAAATCGTCATGCATTTCTGTTTTTAGTTCATGAACAAAACAATGACTGTCCAGTATAGTTTTGTCTGAAAGAGGCATTAATAAGATTTTGATCAAAACTTCCATACTCTTAGCAGTTGGGTTAGGAAATGCACTACTAGTATGATTAGACCAAGTTTGTTGACAAATTGTTCTAAAATGATTGAAGTTGTTTGTCATTTCATTATAAAGTAGTCTACTTTTACTAATGGATTTAGACATGGGTAGAAATCCAACGTTTTTAGCAATGTTTGGCTTTGTCCTAACAAACGTTTTTCTCCACATTGTCTTCCTAACTTCTTTAGCGCGTTCCAACTGATCAAGATAGGCTTTGGATGGTTGGTTCCCGATTTTCTTCACTTCATAACACACAAAACCAAAATCGAATCAAGAAAGGAGAAAGAGAGTAGAGATTTAGAGTGAGAAGAGAGAGAGATAAGAGAAAATTAGAGATAGAAATATATTAGAAAAATGAAAACTTAGATATTTTCTAAAAGAAAATATCTATATATATATGAGATATTTTCTTTTTAGAAAATATCTAAATATATATATACCCCTACAAATTTAATGTGACGTGCGGGATATTTAACTAGGACCCGGGCTCGGGGTTTGTTTGGGATTAAACCCGAAACATATACAATATTAGATTAACTATCGAGCCCGATTCCCGATATTATTTTATTACAACATTAACTAATTAAAGACCGAAGCTCCATCGTAGAGTGACCGAGCTTCCTTGTTCGACTCAATAAATTGAGGCTAACAATCTCCCCCGAAGTGAGGTCTTGAACACGGGAACGAGCTTCCTTTATTGACTCAATAAAATTGAGGCTAACATTAGGTTTAGGTTAGATTGGGTTATAGATTTTTAGGTATGAGTTTTAGATCTAACCCAAGTGGTTCTTTATATAGAAGTCCAAGAGTTATCTAGAAGTTATACATCGTGTCAATCAAATCTCATAGTTAGGATATTACTTGTAACAGTGTTAATCTTTAAAATGTAACTAGACATTAAAATGTGGATAAGTTGTGTGTTTGGAGATATCATGAGGCGTTTGCAAATGGAAAAATCAAATTGCATAGTTAGTAATATGTCATATTGTCATTATTAGGTAATAGCAAATGGATTAGTAAAATTATTATACCATAGAAGCATCGGTTACTGGATTTGAAATAAAATTCCCAACAAACTTTATTTCATCATAACATACAAAATGAAAAATAACCAGCTACAACATAAAACAAACTTCATTCTTCGAGCTTGCCTAGCATGAACATTCACTATTTCTTGATTCGTATTGATTCTTCTAAGAAGTCCGGGAATGATAGCTACTTCTCTTGCACACATTGGCGGATCCCTCCAATGACTAAACACACAATACGGACATAAGTAGAATCGACGTCCGGGGTTTGTATCAGTCCACGAAGTGCTAATCGTAGTTGGTGATCCCCAATTAACACACAAGGTTGCGTTGGCCATATAGTTTTCTTGTTTGACTCTTTTGAGAAAGAAATTGATGTATGTTATAAAAAAATGAAAAGTTATAGTTGAGCTATATATTAGCACTAAATTTTTGCAATAAATGTGAATTGGTAGTTTCTAAATTAAATGTAAATGGTTATAGGTAAGATGGAATTAAATGTATGTGTCCTCTACCCAATGTTGCTCTACCGACACACAAATTATTAAACCCGTAATTAATGTTGGTTAGTTGTGCATTCAATTAATATAATAAATATGTTAAAACTAATAAATTATATGTGAGCTGGTTGCATATTAGTTAAATAAAATTTGTTTATAAGTGACATTATGCTCATTTTTTTTGCGTCATGTAATATCTTAGCAATGCTAAGTCTAGGACATACAATAATCATTTATTTCATGGGCGAAAACCAAAAACATAGTCAAGATCTTAAATTTTACTACTTCGTGCAACCTTCGGCATCTTCCAACATACTGTGTCGTTGTTGATTATTGTACTTAGTTCTTAATTAGAATGTTAAGAGCATGTTTTTTGAACTTATCTCAAAACAACAGATTACATTTACGAGTTATTAAGCAGATCTAACCTTAATATCCCTTTGCATAAACTCTTCAGAAGGACAAACACTTTTGTAATGAATTGTACCGGACGTTGTGCCTGGTTTGGATCTTTGAGTGTTACATTATATCGCCATGCACATTTGGGCTTACAAGAAGTGATTATTGCTAAACTGTCTACAAGTTTACCTTTTCTTGAGGTAGCTCTTTATAATCGCCAAAAACACCACCCCGTTCGTATCTGGATATTCATAAACTAAGCGCGCTTAACCATGGACTACTTTTGAAAAATCATCTATCTCGCCTACTTCGGTCAAAATTACGTTCCCTAATTTACTCTTGTGTGGGATCATCTTTTAAAAATACCTAGTTTTCGGATCTAATCTGTTTGAAAAAAAATACCAGCCGGAAACGGGAAATCGTATCCTAGTCATCTTTTCGTCTCAACTTTTCCCATTTCGTTGAGTTTGTGAATATGTGAAAAAACTTGACAAAAATGTGTGGGGCTGAAAGTTGTAGATCAGAGTCGTCTATATCGAGCAAATATTCCCATCCTTGGCTTTCTTGTGAATCTATTTTTAGGTTATTTGAAAATAAACAATGTTGTGAGTTTTATAAACTTATAGATGAAATCTCATTAAATTATAGTAGGTGGTTACATGATGTAATTAATAAATGTTTGGTGTAACTATTAAATATTTGATCAAGCCATACTGACAAAATGCTCTACTATACTTTGGGCCTTGTTATGTTTTGGGTCGGTTTTGGCCCTTGTGAGTTTTAAAACGTTTAATGGCAATAACACATGGACTAACAAAAGCCCGATCCAACAAAGTTTAAAAACACATAATTAAAACATAATATTAGGTAACAATCCTAAACACGTAGTTAATCCTAAACCTACTTGGTGAAGATCAACTTAATACATAATTAAAACATAAAACATAAAAAAAGTCATAAACTAATTAAGATTAGAGCTTGATGAGCTTCCTTCATTCCGATCACCATCACTCTTAGTTGAGATCAATCCATCCTTTGCGTCATCCAAGACCACTTTATCTTTGCCATTACCCACAATATTAAAGTCATCCAAAAGCACCTTGCCTTTGCCGACACCCACTGAATTACTTTTCCAAACATGAGGTGATCTTAGGTAAGATGGAGACTGAAGTTCTTCTTTCTCCCATGCAACAATCTCTTCAAACGACATAGTGTTGGCATCATTCTTTGCCTTTTCATGACCTCTATATATAGAGGTAACCTCCTCATCAGACTCAAAAACAACATCCAAGTTTTTAAAATAGTATTCAACTAGGCAAACTTGAGGAATAGGGCAAACCATAGAGATACAAGGCCCCTTGCAATTTAACCATACTCAAACATTTTCTCTATGGCCATATCATCTCCAACATAGGTCAAAACCTTCGTCAAGAGTAACATTGGGTTTACAATTTTAAAACACTTCCATTTGTCTTTATTTTGTTTTATCCAACAAAAAGGTCGTTTCATTTCTTTAAACGCAACCTTTTTGACATTGGTAAATCTCAAATAGAATTGTATTCATCATCATACTTTAACGGAACACATGAAGATAACATCATTAAAGTATCATTACAAACCGTATTCATCACTCTATGTGACGTCTGGTATGCGTTAATTAACATTTCCTTCTCACCATTAATATCGAACTTAAATGACCCCTTAATGTACCAAAAAATTACTTTGATATTTGTTTTGTTTCATTATTTTGTGCAGGAAACGGAATATCGACAAAGATGCGATCGAAAATCAAGCAAAATCGGACAAAACCAAGCATGGAATGGAAAAGCCAAAGTCAATCGAAGCCAAAGTCTAAGAAAAGCAAAGTCCAAGTCAACCCTAACAAAGTCAAAGCCAAAAAGTCATCAAGTCAAAGAATATATCAAACTTTTGGACCAATTTGCCAAATCCCAAAGTTGTGTAACAAGGATAAATACTACAAGGACTGAAGTTGTAAAGATGCCATATATAACTTTAGGGGGCCATTTCTGCCAAACCCCTATAAGTTATACCACAAGGACCATTGTTGCAAAGCACCTATAAACCCTTAGGGACTGTTTGTGCCAATTACCTAAAAGTTTACACACCACAAGGACGAATCATGCAATAAGCCCATACAAGTTGAAGGGCTTGTTTTGCCATCTCCTCAAAGTTGTATTACCACTAAGGACTTAACTTGTAATCCCTCTTATAACATTGAGGGACCATTGTTGCCTTAACCTCAAACTTCTCCCCTGCATAACAAAACAAACAGACACCCTCCCTTCTTTCCCGCCAACACTATTTGGCACTATTCATCATCCCCCTCGACCTTTCCTGCAACAAAACTACAAAACCCATAACTCCCCATCCTTCCCCACACCCACATGGGTTGTTGACACCTTGGCAATCCCCAAGCTTCCAATTCGTCAAGGAAAATGGATGCTCATGATCATAAGACTTGTTGGCTACTCAAAATGGACGGCATAGATGGTGCTTGTGGCTCACTCACACAACAAAAACACTCTCAATCCCTCTCACAAAGAAAGCACAGGAAAGAAGAGGTCAAGACCTCAAGACCTAGAATCTTCCTAGTACTAGTATAAATAAGCTCAGTTGTAAGCCATTGTGGCAAGTAGTGATAAGTAATTTTTAACCTAGTTTAGTTTCAGTTTGTTTTTATCTTTATGCACTTTTAAATTCCCAAGTATTGTAATTTCTTTTTTTTAAGTTAATGAAGAATTGAGTTTTTAAGTAAAAAGTCTAAGTTTAAATTCCTGTGTTTTCTTATTGTCTTAATGTATCTCAAAGTTGTTTTAAGCTCTCATTTAGGCATTTAATCAACCTGTTTTAACAAAAAAGCCCTTATGTATTTATAGTATAAGGAAAAAATTATTAAAAACCAAAAAATTCCTCCCCTCAAAAAAGTTTACCTATCCTTAAACTGGATGATAAGCTAATTGTGGAAGAGCTTATAGACCTACTAGCTTGTTTTATACAAGCTAGAGCTTGTAGAATCTTTTTATCACCCTTATTTTAAGCAAAGGGTATTGTAAGTCCATTTTCCTTCATTTTCTTAGTTTTACTATAGCATAGCTTTAATTGCTTATTGACTACTTATCTTACTTATTTGCTGTCATTTATGCTTATACATGCTTGTTTGATGCTCTTATGTCTTTTGATTGTGTTTTTACTCAAAACTGCCTAGTATTGCTTGTGACTGCTCATTTCCTTTGTGCTTATTTAAATGCTTATTTGAGTTTGCTATTTGCTTAATATTGCTTAGAATTAGTTGCTTGTTATATGTTTTTACAAACCTTTGCTTAAATTCCTTTCAATCGGTCCAAAAACTCACTTTTAAACAGATAAAGGGGTGTTTGGCACAAGGCCAAAATGGGTCAGTATGGTTATGTCAATGGGTTGGGGTCACTTGGCCAAATTGTACAACCATTTTTAAGTTAGTCTTAACTTGATTTTCCAAACTTTAAGTATTTTTAAGTTGATTTAAGGTTTTTCTAATAGGTTCTTCAAAACTGTGTTGACAAATAGTTTTGAAAAGCTTATTTGGTTAGGCTTTTTTAAACCATCTTTTGAGAGTGTCTTTGTGTCCTTTTAATGTCAAAATAAAGTAGTCAAGTTTTCATTTAGTATGCCTTAGCTTTGTTAAAAATCTGTCTACCATTTTCAAGTATTTTTTTTATAAGTAAAAGTTCATTTTTCCTTTTTAATTTGCAGATAGTAAAAATGTTTTTTTTTTTGGTTTCAAAATTTTAAGCATAAGCTCTTTTCAAGCTTAACTCAATCTGTTTAGGGCTAGTTTTGATTTTTGAGCTTATTAGCCAGCTTAATCATAAGCTGGCTTTGAGCCCCTTTTAAATTAGTAAACATCTCCCCTGGTGCTAGCACCCGTTTTTCTTGGCCTCCTTAAGATAGATTAGATTATATTTTTGCATATTTAGGAATCCTATAAGCTACTCTTTAAGCTCCTATAAGCCAGAAAGCCAAAAACCACTCTAAGGGCTTAAAAATAAGCCCCAAAGTGTGTTACTTGACATGTTTTGCCTGCAGTTAGCCCCATAGCTTATTTAGGTTTTCCAGCTTATTTGTCTGTTTGATTTTGCTTATTTGTTGCTGCATTAGCTTATTAGGTTAGTTTAAGCTTGTTCTAGCTTATTTGGATTTGTCTTAAGCTTATTTGAGCTTATTTGATTCTTAGTGTAAAATTTTAAGTGTGTATCCCTTTCTAGCTGTTCTGTTTCTTTAGCTTATTGTCATTGCTTATTTTTGCTCTATTTTGCTTTTTAGGTATAGCTTATTGCTAGCTTTAGCTTATCACTCATTTTCATTAGCTCATCAAGTGTTTAACTGCTTAACAGTTAAGCATTTTGTAGACTTAGAGTAAATTTAGCTTAACTGTGACTTTCTTTTGCTTATTTTCGTGCTTATTTGCTAGTTATAAATTTTTTGTCTTTTTTAAAGTTGCTTATTTTTAGCTTGTTAAAAAAGTTGTAAAAAATGGAAATAAAAAACGTTGGGATTAGGGGAGGCCCCAAGTGAGCAGGGCTCGAACTTGGGACCTCAACCCCATCAACCACGTTTTATAACACTCACTCACTACCGCTGTGCTACAATAGCTCATCTGGTAGTGAGCTGCACAATTAATTCCTTAAGGGCATTTTAGCCCATTAAGCCCATAAGTTGTTTTCAGCTTATTACGGCTTATTTATAAGCCCACTTTTATAGCTTTTATTTTTCCTAGATCCAGTACACCTTAATCCACTTTTCTGTATTTTTTCACATTTTTTTATAATCGTTTGATATTTTTTATCATTTATTTTCTTTTAAACTGTTTTTTAATTATAATAAATTAAATAAAAATCAAAAAAATATTTTTCTTTTTTAGAAAATTTTATTTTATCATATAGTATCTAGGAAACGGGATTCGAACCCGTTTTTGTTTTCTCATTTTTGAGCTCGTTTTAGCTCCGTTTTTAGTATAGTCTTTTTTATTCTTCATTTTCAGTCACATAGAGTAGATTAGAAGTAAAAAAATCTTTGTAGGGTTAATTTTTAAGAAAT
This sequence comes from Tanacetum coccineum, assembly GCA_026074375.1. Classification (NCBI taxonomy): domain Eukaryota; kingdom Viridiplantae; phylum Streptophyta; class Magnoliopsida; order Asterales; family Asteraceae; genus Tanacetum; species Tanacetum coccineum. Next base: position 59,590 of record BQNB010024184.1, read on the forward strand.
TAGGTTTTTGACCCCTTATTCGGGGCTCTTGCTCTCGTTTTTTTAGTTTTATTTCAGAATTTTTAGGTTTTTCTTAATCGTTTTTGCATATTAATAGATAATTTAGCTTTCTGATCCCCTTAATCATTAATATCATTCAATTTCCAACTTTCTGACTGTACCGATTTTCAAGTCCAGCCTCGTTAGGGATAAACGACCCGGGAACACACTTCTATACTGCTTTCGGATTTCATTGATTATTTCCTTCTTACTATATTGTATTATATATTTATATAAGTATTTATATTTATATTTATATATATAGTAAGACTTTAAGAATCAATGTTTGGCGCCATTGCCGGGGAAGCTGTGTGTCGATTATCCGTACTGTTTGAAACTTAGTTTTTGAAGATCATTCATTCTTGAAGTTATTTGCTTTCTAAAAAAAACCCCTAAAAGTACAAAAATATTTTCATTTTCTTTTTAGTATAATTATCATTTAAAGAAAAAAAAAGAGTAAAAACTAAAAAAATAAAATAAAAGATCAATCAAGTTGGTAAAAGAACACCAACATATAATACTTTTAACTGAAGTATTATCCATTAATAAGTTCCCAAACCAAAGAATCAAAAACTTACCTTTTGTGTCACTTACGAGGTACGGTTCACCTTTTAAAAAGATAAACAAACTCAAAGAGGGGTATAAGGCGGGTTGTTCCTAGGAACTACGACCCTAAAGGAAAAAGGTTTTTAATAGCTTAGCGCTTTCCTATTCCTCCGCTCCTTTATGCGTTTTTCTTTTCGAAGAGCTACCGAGAAGCTTGTTGATTATTAGGTTTAAGTTGTCTTATTTCTTTGTCCGTTATTAAAATAAATTGTGAATTCATTTTTGATAAACCAAAAAGAAAAAAAAATTAGTTTAAATTATCTTTTTCTGCTTTGTACATGCGCACTCGTTCTCAAACCCGCAACCGTAACCGTCAACAACAAGCCCAACCGGCTATTGTTGAACCATTTAATTTAGAAGAACCTTTTGTTAATCCTCCCCTAGTTCCGATGGCTGATAACCGGACTATGGCACAATTGCTCCAAGCACTCACCGAGGGGTACGAGGATGCAATTGTAATTCCTGAAATCAATGCTAATTTTGAGTTGAAGCATGGTTTGATCAATCTTGTTCAAAACAAATAGTTTTTCGGACATAATAAAGAGGATCCGCATGCTCACATCCGATATTTCAATAAGATTACCTCAACGATGAGATTCTCGGATATCCCGAGCACGTCAATTAAGCTTATTGTTTTTCCATTTTCTCTTGAATGTTTAGCCCGGATTTGGCTAGAAAAAGAACCTCCTCGTTCAATTTTGACATGGGATGATCTTGTTTCAAAATTCATTAATCAATTCTTTCCTCCTTTAAAAATGACAAATCTTCGTAA
>BQNB010024185.1:0-61006 GCA_026074375.1 Tanacetum coccineum
AAATGACAACCTCATTTGATATACTTACGGGCTTTAATACAAGATATGACCTTCAGTCGGGACACACCCTTGCACTTTCGACTATCAACGTCTTGTTCCCATAAGGTATATGAACAACCTTCTCACCACAAACGATAATGGCATCGTTCTTGACAAGCCAATCCATACCAATTATAACGTCGAACGTACCAAGCTCAATCGACATGAGATCGATTTCAAAAAGATGGTTCACTAAATTTAAAGTGCAACCTTTTAAAATGGTGTTCGTACTAACTACCCTTCCATAGGCTAACTCTACCTCGTAACTGGTATCTATTTTAACCGGATCGATATCAAGCATGGAACTAAATCTAGTGTCCACAAAACTCCTATCGGAACCCGAATCAAATAAAACAGAAGCATAGCAGTTATTGAGTAGAAACGTACCCATAACCACATTCGGACTTTGCGGCTCAACATCCTTAATCGTATAAGCTCAGCCACGAGCTTCTCCAACTTCCTCTTGCTTGACCTTTTTTGGGAATCGGTTCCTTGTATGACCTTGCTCACCACAATCATAACAAGTCCAAATGGGCTGAGCGTTTGCACCCGTGGCAACATTCTTTTCCTTGCAATACCTCGCTTTGTGCCTAATCTTTCCACACTTGTGGCATTTGATCGTTCATGGACCAACATGGCGAGTAAAACAACGTTCACACACAGGATATAAGACACCTTTCCCTCATTCGGAGTAGTAGTCATAGCTCACGCATTCCCTTGCTTTTGATTATTCTGCGAAGATTGGCGTGAGTTATCCTTGTGGTTGCTCTTACCACTATTGTTCCCACTTTGAAAGCTCTCCCACTTTCGCTTATTTCCTTCAAGAATCCTTTCATTTCTAGCTTGCAACTTTTGTTCCATCAACTTATGTGCCATAAGCACAGCTTCATTCAAATTGGTAGGCTTAGAAGAAGCAACTTCACCCTTGATGTTATCAGATAATCCTTGGATGTAAGCATCAATTTTTACACTTTTCGGCTCGACCATTCTTGGACACATAAAAGCTAACTCATTAAATCTTTGAGTATAAGACACCATGTTATACTCCTTGACCTTCAGGTTCCACAACTCGTTTTCCATTCTTTGCAGTTCTTCCGCAGGACAAAACTCTGCTATCATCAACTTCTTCATCTCAGTCCACCCCATTTGGTTAGCAACATCTAGTCCTAAAATTGTGACTTTAAAGTTCCACCAAGTCTGTGCAGGTCCTCGCATTATAGCAGCAGCAAACTTAACTTTCTTATCTTCCGCACACTCGTTTATCCCAAAAGTCATCTCCGTTTTCTTAAACCATCTCTTAAGCTTAACAGCTCCTTCGGTACCACGAAAATTATCAGGGTTACACGTCATGGATCCAGCAAAAGTGCATTATCGAACAATGGGTGCGGTAACCTGACCCCTAGCTTGTCCAGATCCACTAGCATTATTCCCAGCACTCGCTTATCTTGCCCGCTCAGCAGCGATAGCGACATCGACACTTTCTCTGATCATTCGCCAAACGGCAACTTGAGTCAAAGGTGCAGACTTTGGAGGCATGATTCTGTCACGTCACACATAAAATAACTTGATAAGCATTCATAACATGATATACTCATAACATGATACAAAGACAAATCAATCACAACCACAGTCATACAACATCAAGTAGTAATCAAAAGATAGTCATTCATTATTCATCACAAAAGAGTTAATACATAGTTGCATTGTTTCATGAAATGATACAAATCGTTTCAACCAATAGCATCAAGTCTACCAACTTAGGATTCAGTTTAGTGATTACACAATAAAGATACTACTAATGAAACTGAACTACTAAGAGTCAAGAGGGGATCCCCGTGGCTCAGATGATGGAGTCTCCTCATCTTCAACCGGAGCATCGATAGCCTCATTCGGTCTTTCTTCAAACACAAATCCCCTATGAATCATCTCTCAGTAGAACTCATGAGCTTGAACTCTAGTCCAATAGAGATATCTCTCGACTCGTTCGTTCTGCATACGAAGAAGTGTGTTGCTAAACCTTGATTCTTCCGGTTCCTTCTTCAACTTCTTACACTCAGCTCCTTCTTCAGCATTACCAAGCTTTCTAACCAGATTCTCCATTGCAGCTGTTCCTTCTTCTACACTAGATCGCACTTCATTACCCAAATCCAAAATCAGCTTACCATAATACTCGTCCTTTGCCTTCCCCTTCTTTTCGACCAATGCATGGGCCGTCTCGCGACTACACAGTCATCTTGAAAGAGAAGTCATCCGACCAAAAAGAGAGTTAATGTCCCTCCTCATGAGACTAGGCAACAGACCATCACTGTCCTCTCTGTGGAAGCTGGCAGTAGACGACTCACCTACCTCATGGACACTAGCAGGAACAGTCTCATCCTCGGGCTCAACCGTGTCCTCAACCTCAATCACATCCTCAGGCTCTGAATCAGAAGCAGGTGGCGGTGGGTTAAGAGGATCCGCCTCTTCATAAGGAAACATCAACTCTGGCTCATTCTCATCTTCTTCGTCATCTATATCCATATCTTCTTCTTCTTGAGGTTCTTCTTCTTCCTCAAATTCTTCCTCTTCCGGGTCCTCGTCTTCATCTACTAAGACAGGCTCAGGAATAACAGGAACAACATCGGGTTGATTCGGCTCAACTACGGGTAAATCATCCACATGATCGGGAGGAATTACGTTTGCCATGATAATCTAGAAAATATCATATAATACTTATTCAATAGTGTTCCAATAAGAATACTATTATCCAAAATAACAGTTCGCATAAATGCGCAACAAACAAAAATTTACAATTTGTGGCATTCTCGTTCAATATATATATCTCAAATATACTCCAAACATATATAATAATAATTATTATATAATCACATAACAATCTATGCATACAACACATGCATAAATATATCAATACATAACAATTTATGCATACAACACATGCATAACAATTCATGCATACAACACATGCATAAACATTCCTTCTCTTTCTATATGTAATCAATGGCAACGAGGAGTCTTGGCGTGCTCAAAAAGACTCGACCTAGTTCTCTATAACCTTAGGCTCATGATACCACTATGTAACACCCCCAACTTTGGTTTGCGCAGCGGAATTAGCAATTGGGTGTTACTAAATAGTACAAAACACCAAGATAATAGAAAACAACCCAAATGAGACGTTTAACAAACATGTGTTCCATTATTAATCAGAGATAAACACGTTCAGGTCCCTACAGGATCGCAACCGCAACCATTACAACATTTTAAAAACTATTGATCCAAATAAAAGACATTATTTTAAAACAACTTAAGACATTGTTTATGAAAGACAAGGAACACACAAGTAGTCTTCACTAAATCCATCACGACCACGACACCGTCCAGCCAATCGATTCCTTCATCCTTGGTTACCTGGGATAAAACATGTTTAAAACGTCAACAACAATGTTGAATGAAATTCATAGAGTTTAAAATAATCCATAATAAATAATCTTTGAACACATAACTAGTTCTCGAGAAAACATTGCAATGAATACAATGTATAACAATCTCTTTTCTTTCACGCATTAAGCCAGGAACACCAAACGTTAACAATACATATGTCATTTCATATGTCAATTTGCCCCAAAACAAGGTATTATTGTCATATACCTACTACTTCTAAATACAAAATGTCCGTTTGACAGGGTGTTCACAAGGATTCATACCCCGGACAGGGTTGTCAAACCTAATAGATCTATTTAATGCATTAGCGTTCACCTCGCAAGGCAATTAACGGTTCATGAAATAAGGGACTTCGACAATAGCTACTTATGCGGAAACAATCTCATAATCGGGTCCAGCATACCATAAAATCATATGTGTTCGATTTTATAAAACAAACATGTATCCCCTCACAGGTTTATAAAACAATCGAAAGATTTAAATTCAAGGCTACGAACTCACCTTCATCAAAGATCCCAATTCAATCAAATCAACAAGCGCAATTGACCTCACGTATCAACCGCGACCTATATAATACATATATTGTGGTACGTGACAAAAAGTATAATAACCCATATAATGCATACTTGCATCTATATATATGTCACTATTACGTATATACAATTATATACTACAATCTCCAAGTGCGACGCAAAACATTTCACTTTGACACACTAACAATATCATAACGTTTTCCACAAACTTTCTATTTTTAGAAATTTACCGAAAGAAAGAGAATAAAGTAAACTAACATCATATTTCAATCATCATTTAAACAAAACATTACAAACCCGTTGCTCATAACAACCCATATTCAAAAAGAATACGCAAGTTTGAATTTCAAAAGTCAAACTTCGATTGGACTTTAACCTAAAAAAAACCAAAACTTGACTCGGCCGTAAAACTTTCATTATTCAGATTACATGACAGTCCAACTAGCAAAACGTAGCTAAAGGCGAACACTATCACTTTTCATTATCAAAAATAACTTTTACAGATTTCTCAACTCGCTCAAACTTGGTCAACCCAAAACCTATTAAAACAACATTTTTGACATAATCCGACTATCAAAACATGCTTAACTATCCTATTTAAGCATACCAAAACCATCAAACTTTGGTCAATAACCCTAACAATTCCGTATCAATCATTTCCCCGGCACATAGAATCTTATACAATAACCAGTAATTACACGCAATATAAACAATTTTGACAATACATAAACATAAATAGAAGCTCACAATGCTATAACAAAAACCAAGTATGGTTCCCCCTTGCTCTTTGAAATCAGACAAAACCCAAACAAACTAAACAAAACCTTTTTCAACTAAACCAATTGCTTAATACGATAATCTAGCAATTATAAACACCCCCTTATACATGAATTCTTTAAGAACAAACCAAAAATCTAACTTCTTCGAATATTAATGCATGTAGGATTTTAATAGTAGGATTTGTAGGCCTTGATACAAGGATCAATAATATTTAAACCGATTTTAATGCATGTCAGAAATAGATGGAGCGTGGTGGTGTTCTCTTGGTCATCGTGGGAGTAAGAGGAAGGAGGAACGAGAGTGATTTTGAATAAAAAGTATAAGTGTGTTGTTGACGCTATTTATAGAAAACATCTTTGACACTTTGGCACTTTTGGTCCCTTTTCTTACTAGTCCTTCAAAGTTAGTACAATGTGTTTCTTTTATTAATTAAATCAGGCAAAGACTCGGGTCACACCACATTAGTAAATATTTTAAATCCATCCCATTAAATTTACTTTAAAACGTTTAATAAAACGTTAAATCACATAAAACACGACCTTTAAATACGATTTTTACAAAAACTCAGGGTAACATCGTAAAATACAAAAATAACATAATCACACTCTTAGAGCGACAAACATAATTTTTCTGACTTTCTCAGACGCTAAAAACAAATAGAAACTCAATCATGGCTTAAAATTACCCAATAAATGGAAATTTTCACCAAACCTTATATAGCATAAACGACTATAATCAATTACGTAGAAAAATAATTGTCATAGCTCGAGATAAACGTTGACCCTGAAACTCGGGTTGTTACATTACGTTACCTTTATTAATAGCTTCATATGTCGAGAAAAGATTCTTGTTGCTCCGTACATATGTTCTTGGAGCATCACTATCTTTGATCCATTCATCTGGTTCTAATTTGACTTTTAGGCGTACCTAAAATCACAAAAGAACTAAAGCATTTGGTCCCCAATATCTCATGGGTCCGTTAGCGTTATACATGCCGTTTGGTTGGTTCATGTATGGATATGGTGGACAAGGTCCCCACGGACTAAGTTAGGTGGTTGAAATTGATATCCTTGTTGTGTTGAATAGTTCCAACCTACTTGGTGGTAGTCACGATCTTATGATAAAGTGTTAGACACCTAATGTGGGCGTTATTTGTGGTCGTGTTTGGGTGTTTTGCTTCTTCCAAGTCCTTGAATAAGTTTTTAAGCCGATGTTTCTTTGACATTCTCTATAGCAACACTAGGTATTGTTTTCTTAGTTATTTATACAGAGCTAGTTCATTTTATTACATTTGAGTCTAAATTTGCATAATCTTCTGTAGGTAGCCTATTCCCTACGAATACACAGGCCGGTTCCCTTGCAGAGGGTACCAGATCAGTTGGTTCTACAGAGGGTGTTTTGCCACTTTATTGACCCAATTTTCTTGTTTTTGCTTCGCTAGTTGAAGCTCTATCCTCTGTGAATCCAAGGCCCTTTTTATCTTGTGTAATCTTTGATTTTCAATCATTTCTTGTAAGAAATGATTACTATTTTCAAACATAGCTAGTTTTAAGGAAAGTGACTCAATCTTGGAATGGACTATTGATACAACAATCACATCAACGCAAATGTCCTATTTATACTCTAGTCGTTCCAACCTATATCTTAATAATCATAACATCCTCGATTTACTAGGATTTTCATTTTTAGTTTTTAAAAGTTTGATGTTTGTTTGATTAACCCTAAGACTAATTTTGCATAGCTTGTTGTTAATGAGGTGTTATTTTATATACTATTTCAAGGTCATTTAACCCTTTAAATCATGAAAATATGCCCAGATTATATGCTTAATCATTTGTTTTCAGGTTTTTAGCACTTGGATAGCATTTGGAGGAAATACACCTGACTTGGGCTCATTTGGAAAAGAAACAGACAAGACTACGGACATACACCAAGTCTCTTGAAGGATTGTGCGTACAGAGCTTAGGATGAACGTAGTCGCAGCATAACGCGACACCATCGGATCTATCTAGTGACGACGCCAGGAAATATGAACGACGGCGTCATGTCGGTAACCAACTCATAACTAACCTAGAAATTCTATCTCCATGACGGGAGGTCCGTGACCACAACATGGACGTCCTTCGTGATATTTTCCCGAATATATATTAAGCCGAATTTAGGGTTTTAAGTGTGTAACTTTGTATAACTTGTGGGAGCCGAACCCTAAGTATTTTGTCATCTTTTAGGCCGACTTTAGGGCCTCAAAAACCTATTGTAACTGACCTTGATCCATGTTGTAATCAAGTAAGATTATCTATCTTTAATCATTCAATATGTCTATATGTTGTTTAATTCATTCCTGTTCTTGGTTTCTTTATAACATGTTAGGCTAAACCCTCCTTTGTATTTGCTTATGATTGCATGAAAGTTGATCGTAGATCTTCTACTGTGCTTCTTGTGATGAATGAGCATGTTAGGCTTTAGCAAACTACCTAAAGATATAAATTGGCATAGACGTCTATGGTAAACCGCGAGTGCGTAGAAAGGATACCAACGTAAACAGTCTTCATACTACCTAACCCTAAAATGGTTGATACCCTCCTTAAGATATATTTAATTCCATTAAATTTACTCTTGGGGCCTTGTAATAGTCTTAATACTACCTTCCATGTCGATGCCTTAACGGAATAATTAAATAGACGGCAGGTTCGTGTCATTCGATCATGACTAGGAAAATACTTACACAGATCCTTACGAGTGTACAAGGCAACAGAATAGGATGAGAGCAATCTAAATGATTAAGCATGATTAATAAAATCCAACAATGTTTATCATAAAGTTTATCACCCAGTCAGATTAGATCTAATTAGTTTATTAATTAATCAAACCAACCTCTCAAACCATTGATTTAAATGCTTTCTATAAAATATAAAAATACAAAAATACTCTCCTTTTAATCTTGTAGATCTCGGTTAAGCTCTGTTCGAGCCTTCCCAACCTATTCCCCTAGAGAACGATAACAACCTCCCAGTCTTGCCTATACTACACTGCAACGATTAGGTACACTGCCTAAGGAGTTGTAAAAACATCATGAGAAGTCAAACGACACCCCCATCAATTTTTGGCACCGCTGTCGGGATAGATTAGGTTTTCGAACATAGTTTAGCTTAGTTCTACTTGCTTGAATCCATTCAAGTGATATTTTATTTCTGTTATATTAGCTTTCTTGTAGTCTATCTTTTTTTCATGTTATTTGTTTGTAATTCATTCTCGTCAACCACCACGGGAGACGTGAATCCTATCCATATTCTTGGAGATTACTCCAAACCTAGCCACGAGGGCTATAGGAATACCATTGAGCTCCCTGTAAGGAACAATGTGGTACCTCTTGGATTCGACACCATCCGGTTGGTGCAAAACGAATGCTCATTCCACGGACTTTGGTCTTAGGATCCAAACCAACACCTCAAGGATTTCTTAAAACTGTCCACTCACTGGACTTGACGGTTGCAAAAGGAAAGAACACACCTGCGTTTATTTAAATTTTCCCTTCGCAATCAAGCTAGCAATTAGCTTGAACGTCTTCAAGTAGGATCCATCACAACATGGGATGATCTTACTACAATACACGTTACCTTAGCTCAATTCGATCCACCGGGAAGGACTCTCAAAACTGCCACAACGAATCCGATATTCCAACAACCATCAAAGATAATCTCTTCTAAAGAATGGACTACGATTACAAGGACTACTTCAAAAGTACCTCCTCATTGCATCGACTTTGTCTCCAAGTCCCAAATCTTCGATGACCACTGAAGGTTCAACGTAAACATGATCCTGTGTCCCTTGTGATTCAAACCACATGAAAGCCATTTTAGTGGAGGAGAGTAGAGAGACGAAGAGAACTTGTGATATATAGGTGAAAATGGATGAGGAATACAGAAGTGACTGACAAATGCAAATGACTCAACCCCTCATGGAAGCCATAGATGGGTATGTTAATAGCCCAACGCCTCTAAACTATACCAAGTGCCTATCTATACCTCGCGATGTGAATATATAAACTAAGTAAATTCTGTAATTTCGTCACGGTAAAAGAAATCCCACAAATCTTCCCCCACAGGACGATTTACAGAATTACTTACAATAATTACCTAACATACATAATGATTAATACAAGAACTACCATGAAGCTTCATAATCAGATGATGTCTCTGTGTTATTGACTTCAAGTCTGCACTCCAACATGAATCACTTTGTAAGTACTTTGTAAGAGAAATACTGAAAAGTAGCACGAACAAAGTAACCATACACTCTGGTAAGGAGAAGCTTACTGAATAGCTCCCCCTAATACGTTCCACCATATTCCCTTGATTTAGAAGATTTCAAAGCTACCCCCCCAACTAGCAATCCTCCTCTTGTAGCCAGGTTTCAAAGGCTTACTTACAAGCTTAGAATAATTAAGTGTACAGCGGAACTGGTAGGAAACCACATCAAACACCTGCATCCTTTAAGTAAAGCTTATGATTGATCGTTTGGGGTAAGCATTATCTGGATCAACAACGTTGGAAGAGCGGTGTAGAGAATTTGTGCTCCAAGCAAATCTCTAAGTACTCAATACTCCACCCAAAGTATGAGACTTTCATCACCTCTTGCAATTATCCACAACGTCTTAGCGTGTGACACTGAGTACTACAACGTAACTCCTTTAAGTGATAGTTAACCAGGTCATCAACCATCCACCCCTTGACTGCTGGAAACTAGATAAACCAAGTCTTCAACTTAAATTAAGCTCGAGCAAGTTATCATTGAAAGTCATGCATCCAGCCAACCCCGACTTCAAGATAAAATAAGAACACGCCTTCAAAAAATGCCACTTCAATCTCAAATAAGTGATACCCGATTCAACTTCGTGATCACTTGACATTAAAATCTGAATTCCATAGCCATTTTGACGTTGTAGTGAATCTTATTCGAATCATTTTTAGTGTTATGCCTCGTGTTTGTTGTGTTGTTGAAATCAATTAACGTTCACGGGATTTTACAATTCTATGACTTAAACCGTAAAAAGAATCAACTTTTACGGGATTGTACTAAATCAAGAAAAAACCGTGAATAAAAATTTGTTGTAGGTGAAATTGTTGTTGAACTTGAAGTACGTGAGCTTTGGTTGACGATTAATGAGCTTACGAGGACAAACTATGAGCAAACGTTGAACTTTAGGTGGCCAACGGATGAAATATAACTATTAAGGACTAACGATGCAAACCCTTTTTCAACTATGAGGGTTATAAAACAACTAAGGATTAGTGGTGAAGTACACTTGAAGTCCAGGGACTAAAAGTGTAAAATTTGAATTTAGGTTAATAATTACACACGTTTTCCCTCCTGTTCAATTGTCATCTTTGTTTTAAACTTGATAAACATGAGAAAAGATGCAACGTTTGTGATTTTAATCCCGCGGAGTCGTACGGTTATCGTCGGTAAAATCTAAATACACTACGTTGATCGAAACGATGCCACAGACACGATGGTATAGATTATATGTCCCGTAGCTAAATATCACTCGAAACCAAAAACTAAAAAAAATGTTAAAACGTGTAGATTTTGTTCATGTTGGATTGGTTCGGTTTGCACTATGCATTACTAGTTCGGTTGACAATGGTTTTGACTAGTTCGGGACAATGGTGTCGACTAGTTTGATTCTAAAAAAAAAACTAGCGGGTAGGTATTTATTTCAAGTTTGTGTGTCATTAAATCGAAACAAAGAATGATTTATAACCCAAGTGTTATAAGATCATCTTTTAATTCGTATATTAAATGGGTTTATTAACCTACAAGGATCAATGATGGTATTCATTTTCCGTGTTTGGATCTTGAAAGATCTAAGATGATTGTTGATCACATAAAACACAACGAAAAGACAAGGAAATTGAGCACCATTTAATTTTGTTCGAGTAATAAAGATGGGTCATGATGAGTGTAGGATTGTTGGTGTATAAACAGTATTAAGACGATGGTTTAGGTATAGATTTGTGTTGGATTTTGTTATGACGATGGATTAGGTAGAGTTTATTGGATTTGTTTTGGCTGATTATGTTTTTGTGATGATTGGTTTTGTTTGATATGGTATAATTTGGGTCTGTCCATCTCATTCTCATTTCTACTTTTCTATTTAACTCAATGAGTTGACCCGGGTCAACCCATGACTAGATCGGCTTGGTGACTAGATCGGTTCCACAAACTATCAAACACCTTGTAAGCACCTTTGTTCGACTCTTGTATCAGGCGAGTTTGTAACTGTTTCAAACCTCAAACCGTGTAGACCACAATAAACTCCAAAGAAGCTTGAAATAAGCTCTTGCACCACAAATAAGCTTTGTCCTCAAATAAGTCACACGAAAGTTGTTTGAGTTCTAGTGTAAAGAAACGACACATAACAAAAAGAATAGAAATGTGTTTGTGTTAATGAAACACAACAAGAATGTGTTTTGTTTCCTTAAACGCAACAATACATAAATATGACAAAAAAACAAAATCAATGACGCACCCTTGTTGTTTTGACAAACTAAATCGCACCCTGATTAAGTGATAAGCCCAAACGAGTTGTATTAACAGTAAGCCCAAAAACATATGAAAGGAAAGAAAAAGTTATAATAAAAGTTCTTGGAAAATTTGTTTTATCCGAATAGAAAAAAAAAGAAAAAAAATAGAAAAAAATAAGCCGAATCAATAAGCTCAAAAACAAATTACCACAAACAAAAATCACTTGAGGAACCAAGATAGAACCATGGCTCTGATACCAATTGAAAGATTCAGGGAAACTATGATCCGGTGGTCTAGGTGAGTCAAACCACATGATAGCCATTTTAGTGAGAGAGAGTAGTGAGATGGAAGATGAACTTGTGATTAGATGGAAAATGGATGAAGGATACAAAATGACTCAACAAATGCCAAATGACTCAACCCCTCTATGGAAGCCATAGAGGGGTATATATAGCCCATACGCCTCTAAACTATACATAGTTGCCTATTCTAGTCCTCGCGTATGTGACTATGATAAACTATGGTAATTCTGTAATGTCGTCACGTAAAAGTGAATTCCCAACAATCTTCCCCCACGGGACGATATACAGAATTACTTACAATAATTTCCTAACAAGTACATAATGATTAAGAACAAGAACTTCCATGAAGCTTCATATGCTGATGACGTCTTCTGTGGTGTTTGACTTCAAGTCTGCACTCCAACATGAATCATCTTTGTAGTACTTTGTAGGAGAAATACTGTAATAGGCACGAACTAAGTAACCCATACACTTCTGGTTAAGGAGAAGCTTCTGAATTAGCTTCCCCCTAATTCGTGCCGCATATTCTTGATTTAGAAGCTTTAAAAGCTTTCCCCCAAATTAGCAATGAATCAGCTTCCCCCTAATTCATGCTACATATTTATTATTTAGAAGCTTTCAAAGCTTCCCCCCAAACTAGCAATCCTCTCTTGAGCAGTTTCAAAGCTTACTTACAAGCTTAGAATAATTAAGTGCACAGCGGAACTGGTAGGATACCACATCAAATATTACTGCTCCTTTAAGAATAAGCTTAGTGATTGATCGTTTGGGGTAAGCATTATCTGGATCAGCAACGTATCTTCTCACGCTTGAATAGTTCTTCTCACACCGCTTCCCCCTGGAAAGTCAAATAATGCATACAAAAGTTCTCAAGATATCACTTCCCCCATGTGTCTGAAGAAATGCACCCAAAAGGCCGCAATAGTTTTACAGCGTTGGATACTTCTCTGGCAGGTTCGGACATTTGTCTTCCCCGGCATGCGAATCCTAATTTAAAAAAATTTCAAGAAAGATGCTCCATGTCAAGTTTCAAGAGAAAAGAAAGGCACGACTCAAGGTGTTTCTTTCCTTGCCCACTTGCTGATTTCGACACTGTCTGGAGTCGAGCAAACACCTTGGACGCGCATTTACTTCGATGTATTGTTTTGTGAGGAATAAATTAGAATTTTTTTTTTTTAGCTCAGATCTAACCCGTGAGAATCAATTGCTGATCAAATCTCTACTCATAACCTCTCTCTGGCTATCATTTTACCAACCGTTTCGAAGGCTATTTGAAGTAACCACTGATGAAGTAAACCAGATATATCAAACTTGAAACTGAAGTAAAATTTCCCGTTCTTGTGACTTAAGCTTGCGCTAATGTTGGAAGAACGGTGTAGAGAATTTGTGCTCCAAGCAAATCTCTAAGTACTCAATACTCCACCCAAAGTATGAGACTTTTATCACCTCTTGCGATCATCCACAACGTCTTAGCGTGTGACACTGAGTACTACAACGTAACTCCTTTAAGTGATAGTTATCCAGGTCTTCAACCATCCACCCCTTGACTGCTGGAAACTAGATAAACCAAGTCTTCAACTTAAATTAAGCTCGAGCAAGTTATCATTGAAAGTCATGCATCACAACCCCGACTGTTAATGATAAAACTAAGAACACGCCTTGTTGATATTGAAATGCCACTTCAATCTCAAAAATAAGTGATCTTCGAGCACACTCCGTATGTCACAAAAAATTAATTCCTAAATCCAGACTTTTAAGTTCATGATTTCTTTATCCAACTTGATCCTGGTCTCGTCACTTAAAAATCTTGCTTTGTCATCATAAAGTACAAATGTAATCATTAACAGCTAAATATAGCAAAAAATCGTCCCAAGTGAGTCATTTAGCTAAATTTAGTTTTAATATGAAACATTTAATACTCAAGCCGTTGTACCCGGGTCCATCATAAACTCAACCCATAATCACACCATATACATTATTCGGCAGCCCAATTTAATAAGAAATTGGTCCATCTCCATTTAATTATACCCGGGTCCATAATAATAAGATATCAATCAAATACCTAATATGACTCACTCATTAACCCTATCCCACTTTTCATTCGCCTCCCACTTCATTTCTTCCACTTCACACACAGTCAAACACTCTTATCTCTCCAACACTTAGATCTTTCTTCTTATTTCAATCTCAACTAAACCATAAGAAATTTATTTGGTTATTTTAGCTAACGCAAACCAATACAACAATAAAACGAAGAGCTCCGTGTTTATTGTCTTCAAGATCTTGATAAGAGGTCTCGGGTAGGTATTAATTTGATGTGTTTGTGTGTTGAATCGAAACGAAGATCGAAAATAACATGATGGTTATTATCCAATCTTTATTTTTGTATAGAAAAAAAAACTTTTTTTTCTATAGATCGATGAGGAGATTGTGTTTAATCTTAAAAAGATTTGGTTTTTAAACCCCACACGGTCTGAGATCGATTATGTATTTTATATTATTTTTGAGTCTTGTAGATGGAGTTGGTGGAGTTGGTGTTAACTGTGACGATGAGGTAGATTACCTCGAGACGGATTGTTGAAATGTTTAATTGTGAGATGAGGGTGTTGGGTGTTGATTATTGATGTTGATTATTGTTGAGTTTGACGGGTCAACTCGGTAAATTACAATGAGTTACTCGGTTGGTTAAGATCTGCTGGTTTAAACTGGTTCGGCTCACAAGGGTGACCAACTCGCTTTCATTAATGGGAAGCCTTCAAATGGATGATGATGATGATGAGATCTCTAATTATGTAGATCTTCATACGTATATGCTTGGTGGTGGATGGAAATGGCAAGATCTTCAAGGCTTGCTTTGGTGGATCATCATAGAAGTATGCTTACAACAAAATGAAAGTTAGAAGCATTATGATCATATGCAAAATGGAAGTGATTAATGAGTGTGTTTCTACATATCTAAATGTCCTAAAACTAGAGAGAAAGTGTGTGTAAAAGGGGTGAAAAAGTGTGTTTTTAGTGATGAAAATCGGAGTGAAAGGCTCCTCTATTTATAGAAAAAGCTGAATGGCACTGGCTAAAGGCATCGGCCAACAGTAAGGGCACCGGCTTGTAAACCAAAGGCACCGGCCAACAGTAACAAAATCTAAATTTTGATTTGCAAAATCTTGAAAGATCTTATGTAATCTTGGAGAGATTTTTTTCAGATTTAGATGATGTAATGCATGATGTAAAAAATCATTTTCTATTCTATTTTCCTAAAGTAAAAAAGTAACTTGTATATTTAAAGTGTAAGTAAACTTTTGTAAAGTAAAATGTCTAGTTGAGTGCTTGTCAAAATAAAGTTTACTTGTTTAAATAAAATACTTGTAGATGCAAATGTGAAATGACGTTTGATCATAATGCAACATAACAAACATGTACGAACCTGTGTTGTAACATACGAGGATTCGAGACGTCGAGAGTTGTTGATGTATGTTGAGACAAAATATGATGACGAGTAACTTGTACATTTAACGATATGTATTACAAGTCACAATTTTGTCATTATCAAAACAAACGAGAATGTGTAGATTAAATACTATAATATTTGCACTAACATATTTCTCAATGATGATCCTTCATTACCTCCTCTCACTCAAGGAAATTATTTACCCGAAATTCAAAAAGAACTCAAAGTTTGTGAAGCTAAAACTGATAAATCTTCAATTGATGAACCTCCCGGAGTCGAACTCAAAGACTTACCTCCTCATCTCGAATACGCATTTTTGGAAGGTGACGACAAGTTGCCCGTCATCATTGCTAAAGACTTGAGTGTCGAGGAAAAAGCCGCTCTCATAAAGGTTTTGAAGTCACACAAACGAGCCATCGCTTGGAAACTCTCCGACATCAAGGGTATTAACTTGGAATTTTGTACTCACAAGATTCTTATGGAAGAGGACTACAAACCGACGGTTCAACACCAAATACGGGTGAATCCAAAGATCCACGATGTCATCAAAAGAGAGGTTGAAAAACTTCTTAACGCCGAATTAATTTACCCGATCTCGGATAGTCCTTGGGTAAGCACCGTACATTGCGTACCAAAAAAAGGTGGCTTTACCGTTGTTGAAAATGATGAAAATGAGTTAATTCCGACTTGATTGGTAACGGGTTGGCGTGTATGCATTGGCTACCAAAAGTTAAATGAAGCCACCCGTAAAGACCATTTTCCACTACCATTTATGGATCAAATGTTCGAGAGATTAGCGGGAAACGAGTACTATTGTGTTCTTGATGGTTTCTCAGGTTACTTTCAAATTTCCATCGACCCTCATGATCAAGAAAAGACAACATTCACGTGTCCTTACGGAATGTTCGCTTACCGTCGCATGCCTTTTGGTTTATGCAATGTACCGGGCACGTTCCAAAGGTGTATGATGGCTATCTTTCATGATATGATCGAAAAAACAATGGAATTCTTCATGGACGACTTTTCGGTCTTTGGGAATTCATTCGAAAATTACCTCTCTTGTGTAGACAAGATGCTTTAAAGTTGCGAAGACACCAATATTTGTCTAAATTAGGAAAAGAGTCATTTTATGGTTAAGGAAGGCATTGTCCTTGGCCATAAGATTTCCAAAAAAGGGATTGAGGTTGATAAAGCCAAAGTCAATGTGATTGCTAAGTTACATCATCCCACCATCGTAAAGGGTGTTCAGAGTTTTCTCGGTCATGCCGGTTTCTACCGACGGTTCATTAAGGATTTTTCCAAAATTTCTCGACTGATGACTCATCTCCTTGAGAAGAATACTCTGTTCATCTTCTCAAATGAATGTATTCAAGCTTTTCAAACGTTAAAGAAAAAACTTACCAAAGCTCCAATCTTGATTGCCCCAGACTGGGATTTTCCGTTTGAGCTTATATACGATGCAAGCGACTTTGCCATAGGTGCAGTCTTGGGGCAACGTCATGAAAAACACTTTAGACCTATACACTATGCTAGTAAAATAATGAACGAGGCGGAATCGCATTACACCACGACAGAGAAAGAAATATTAGCCATGATGTATGCCTTCAAAAAATTCCGATCTTACCTCATCTTGAACAAAAGCTTAGTGTATACGGATCACTCTGCCCTAAAATATCTCTTTGCTAAAAAGATTCCAAGGCAAGATTGCTCCGGTGGGTTCTCCTCTTTTAAGAGTTCACATTCAAAGTAATTGACACAAAAGGAGCCAAGAATCTCACAGCCGATCATCTTTCCCGATTAGAAAATCCGTATAAAAATGTGCTCGACCCAAAAGAGGTAAATGAAAAGTTCCCTCTTGAGACACTTAATATGGTGACTTCTCGTGGTGACTCAAGTACCCCGTGGTTTGCCGATTATGCAAATTACCACGCGGGGAATTTCATTGTTAAAGGGATGTCATCTCAATAAAAGAACAAGTTTTTTAAGGATGTTAAACACTACTTTTCAGACGACCCCTATTTGTTCAAAATATGTACGGATCAAATGATCCGACGGTGTGTTACAAGCCAAGAAGCTGTTGACATCCTCATAGCCTGCCATAGTGGACCCATCGGGGGACATTACGGTGCCAACTACACCGCCAAAAAGATTTTTGACTCAATATTTTATTAGCCTATGATTTATAAAGATGCCCATGACTTGGTCACCCGATGTGACACTTGTCAGCGTCAAGGAAAAATTTCACAGCGTGATGAAATGCCTTAAAATTCCATCCAAGTTTGCGAAATCTTTGACGTATGGGGCATCGATTTCATGGGGCCGTTCCCGTCTTCACGAGGGAACAAATACATACTCGTGGCGGTCGACTATTTGTCAAAATTGGTGTAAGCGAAAGCACTCCCCACCAACGACTCCCGAGTTGTTTGTAAATTTCTTAAATCTCTCTTCGCCTGATTTGGTGCCCCTCGTGCTATCATAAGTGATCGCGGAACCCATTTTTGCAATGACTAGTTTGCAAAGGTCATGCTTAAATATGGAGTTACTCACCGTCTCTCCACCGCGTATCACCCACAAACAAGTGGGCAAGTTAAGGTATCCAATCGTGGCTTGAAACGAATTCTTGAAAGGACTATAGGTGAAAATCGTGCCTCTTGGTCGGATAAACTAGATGATGCACTTTGGGCCTTCTGTACAACTTACAAAACACCCATCGGGTGTACTCCATATAAGCTCGTGTACGAAAAGGCATGTCATCTATCGATCGAGCTCGAGCACAAAGCCTACTGGGCCTTAAAGCATGTAAACTTTGACCTTGAGACCGCGGGTGATCACCGTAAAGTTCAACTCAATGAATTAAATGAACTTCGTGATCATGCCTATGAGACTCTTTGATCTATAAAGAGAAAACAAAGAGGATCCATGACTCAAAGATCAAAAACTGCGTTTTCAACGTCGGTGATCAAGTCCTCCTTTTTAACTCTCGATTGAAGATGTTCTCGGGCAAGTTAAAATCCCGTTGGTCTGGACCGTTCACCATTACCTAAGTATTTCTATATGGCACCGTTGAGTTATCTCAAAACTCCAGGCCAAACTTCAAGGTGAACGGTCATCGAATTAAGCACTACTTTGGAGGGGACGTACCAAAATTGGTTGTCCCGGATCTTCAAACCTTCCCCAAGGACAAATGAATTCGGGGATTAGGTCAAGCTCAGTGACCCTAAACAAGCACTTCGTGGGAGGCACCCCATGCTTATCTATTTTTTTCTTTCTTATTTTTATTGTGATGTGAGAAGGCTTGTACTCTTCCGATTCTTGTTGTTTGTACTTGTGATTTTTTGTAGGATTGACAAAAAATTTTCTGAAGACTCTCGTATTCGGTGTTTTGTCCGGTCCACTCGAGCTTCCTAGCCTTTGCTTGCAATTAGTTTGGGGAAATCCGATATCCTAGATTATTATCGACTAACATCTATCTTTTAGCATACTTAATAAACGGCTTAAGATTTGTGTGATACTTTCTCCATGCTCGGATTATGCATTCGACTTTTTGAGTTCTAGTATGGGGTTATAAGCCTTAGACTAGGAAACATTGAGGACAATGTTTAGTTTTAGTATGAGGTAGTATATATTCGATATGATCTTACCTACATTTGCCCGTTGTTCTCACGTACCCCGTTTTCCTACAAAAAATTTTAAAAAAATGAAAAAAATTTAAAATTTTTCAAAAATAAAATAAGTGTTTTGTCACAATTTTGATTTTCTTGCTGGGTAGAATAAGAATAAATTTTGACCCGATCGAGCGTGTTGAGCTCTAGCTTGTTCCTTAACGTTTAGGCGAAGCGTTCGCGGAAATTCGCAGAGAACGAAGAATGATAGTGTTAAGTATGAGTTGGATGCTAAGCAAGGATTATTTGGAAATCTTAAGAGCTCATGTATGTAATTTGTGACTTTTTCTCCCATAAGCTTCTAATCGGACTAATCATACGTGCTATTTTTGGAAATTAAACTTAAATCAATAATTTTTATGTAGTATATAGCAAAAATTTTAGTCTTAGTTTAAACTATACTTGAATTTTTTAAAAAGAAGTCTTCTCTATATAAAGTAAAAAAAATGAATGAAATGATGAAAAAAAATATAAATTATATAATAATAATAAAATCTGTGGGCTGATAAAAGTTTACTACCTCTTGCCGGCTCACAACCGATGTGGTAGTCTTCTAAAGAAAGCCCATAGTAAGAATAAAAATCCGAGACTAATAAAAGTTTGCTGCATCTTGCCGGCTCACAACCGATGTTGCAGCCTTCAAAAAGGTTGAGGGTTACAATTGCATTAATGTTATGTTTAATATTAAGTTTGTATTAATAAATAGATCTCTTTTTGTTAAATATAAATATGCTTTTGAACTTTGACTATTCTATTTTAAGTTTTTAAATAAGCTATGTGTAAACGAGAAACCTGAGAGTTTTTGAAACCTAAGGTCCGTGAGTCCCGATACTAGTCTCTGTAGGGTGTCAAAAGCTTGGTCACTTAGCCGCAAGGTTGGGATGTGCCGAGACGAAAGTCGCTACATGGGATGATCTCGCCTTCAAACTCATTATTCTCGGGTGGAACGTGAAACATAGAATTTTGCAAAACGTTGATCCATGGTTGAAATTTAAAATAGCACACTCACCTAAGATATAATAATTGTCGAGAGTGAAAAGTTCACAAATTGCAAATATGAGTAGTGTTAGCATCTTAACTGATATTTAATTGTGATTTCGTTTTAAGCTTGGTTTGGAGCGAGTGAAAAGTCGGGGACGATGAATTTATCCTTTTTGGGGCATTCTCAGATCGAAATGCATCTTGTTCTATGATCCCTAACTGTTATGGAAATAACGAAAGTCGGAATATTCTAGGTAGTTGCTAAAAAAATGGAAAAAGTGTTGAAAAATAGGAAAATTGGGTGTTTTAAAACTTGTGATTTCTTAACTCAAAAGTCTTTGCTACTTTTCAAAGATTTAGTTTGGGGAATTTTTGAGGTATTTGGTTTTAGAGCATATAATATTGCGTGAGGACACGACAATCACTTAGTTTGGGGAATTTTGATATGTGAGAAATCACATATCCTTTTTATACCAAAAATGACCCTAAAATGAACAAATTGTGCAAATTATGCTTGTATATTGCTTGTTTTGTCATTTGTGATGTGTAGGTACGGATATTGCAAAAATCACAAGAAAACGGTCAAAACCGGACAAACACGAACACGGGAACGGATAGAGTGCACAAGAGCCGGAAGTTTCTAGCAAAGGTCAACAAAGTCAACCTTGGTCAACCCTTGGTCAACCCACAAAAAGACAAAACCCTCAAAATACCCAAATGAGCCTTAATGTTAAACCAAATTCACAATAAGTCCTTAAAACCCTAACACCGTTAGTCTTTTTATTATAAAGACTAACGGTCGTTATCTCTTTATAACAAATCCCTTAAATCCCTTTCACCGAGCCTCCCATTTCTTTTTATAAAAAGCCCAGGTCAACGACCCAATTCCCCGAGTCAAACACCCCTCCTATTCAGTTAAAAAAAGGCGCCAAGGGAAATTTACTATTCATCGTCGTTCTCGACGATTAACCCCACTTAAATCAAAGGGTAAAATCAAATTGATTACGTGGATCAACAATTCATAGCACCAAGCTCTATATGGCAAAAGGAAACGTCACTTGAGGCTCTTATTGGTCAAAAAAAGGACAAGGAGTACACGTGGGAATTGAAAGAAGCACACCAATGATTGGATTCTTACACTAAATTTAGTGCAAAAGAAACACAAGTACCCTGACACACGGAATGCCACGTTGGCAATCCGTGTGCTCATCATATCCAAATCTAAGGACCATAATTTGAGATCAAATGGTTTAAGGGCTAAGATCATGGATAAGAGGAGCGGGCTAGACTCCTAGAAGCTTCACCAAGACCTTATAAATAGAGAGCTCTTCACACACAGGAGGCCAGAGAAGTTAGTTAGATAAATTTTCAGCTTATTAAATTTAGCTTTTGTAATTTTCTTTCAAAATGTTTTAACTTAATATTTACTTAATGTAATTTCTATTCTCAGTATTGTAATCAGCTGTTTTTATTAAATTCAAGTTTTCTAATTCTGCACTTTACTCTTTCACAAGCTCACTTGTTTTCAAACTTTGTTTAATAAGCTGCTACTGTTACATAAGCTCTAATAAGCTCATCTCGGCTCTCTAAGTCTCTAAGCTTAGATTGGAGGCTCAAGATAATATTATCTACTTAAGCAATCAAAATCAGCTTAATACCTATGCTTAAAATGGATTTGGTTGCTTTGGATGATGAATTAGCAATGGAAGAGTTCATAGGACTTTACTAGCTTATCCTTGTGATAAGCTAGAGCTTATTGACAGCTCTTTGAGCAAATTAAGCCTTTGTTTAGCTAAGGCATTTGTAAGTTCTCATTTATCTTTACTATCCTTAATTTCATAGTTTAAATCTGCTTAATATGCTTATTTACTTACTTATTTGTGCTTATAATTGCTTATTATGTCTTATTAGTTAAGTTTGTTATCTGTTTTTAGCTTCTTATAGTCTAGATCATAGTTTTTTCATATATTGTCTCATAAATCATATAAAAATCTAAAAACTATATAACATAGTGTGCTTAATGATTCTGGCTTATTTGCTTGTTGGTATAAGCTCATAAGGTCTGTTAAGAGTTGTTTGTTATCTGGTAATCAAGTTTTATTCATTAGATTTGAATTTCATAAGCTTAAATGAATTTGAAAAAGTTTAAAGGGGTGTTTGGCATAGCAGTACTAACTACAAGTTAGTACTGCTAGTGGCCATTTGGTTTTTATTTTTGATTCAAATTTCATAACTAAGTCTGTTTATGCTAGATTTATAAGCTAGGTTAGAGTTAATTGAGTTTTCATAAGTTAGATTAATAAAAGTCCAAGTCTGTTAAGCCTCATTTGCATAACCTAGTTTTAATTGATTCTAGTAATTAACATGACCTTATTTGCTCCTAGTTGTGTGTTTCATGAGTGTTAGAAGTAGTGCTTTAAGTCTGTATCAAAGGTTTTAAGGTTTTGTTCACTCAAGTGCAAACTGCACCAGCAGTTTTAAAAAGACAAGTAGCTACTTTCAACTTAATAATTCAAAGGTATAAGTAGTTATAGGGATTGATTTTTGGTTTACAAAAATAGGTCTAAGGGTCAGTGTCATTCTCTTTCAACTTAGTTGTCAAAAAAGTAGCTTATATAGTTATCTGTTTTTAGCCCTTAAAATAAGCTTTTTTGTCTGTTTAAAACCAAAATAGTACCTAAGTGTTTTTAGTATATTAAAGCTGTTTTCAACAAGCTTTTTCATTAAGCTCTGAATTTCAAAATGGTTTTAAAAAGTTGTTTTAAGTAGTATTTTTGGTGTACTTTTTAGGGTAATAAACCCAAAAGGTCCATAAATTATCCTTCTAGCTTATTTAAAAATAAGCTCAAAGGTGCCTTAAGGGGGTGTTTGGTTATCAGTTTTCACCAATAGTGCTTATTACTTTATTCTAGCTTATCTGCTTATTGTTATGGCTTATTTAGGTTTAGCTTAGCTTATTAGTTTAGTATAATCCCATTTTAGCTTATTTGGTTTTGCCATAAGCTTATGTGAGATTATTTGTTTTCTAGTATAGATTTTAAGTGTTTTAAGGATTTTTTTAGCTTTTCCGTCTTTCTAGCTTATCTTTTGTGCTTATTTGTGTTCTTATTTGCTTATTAAACATAGCTTATTGTATGTCTTAGCTTATTTTAATAGTTCATTTGCTTATTAGTGCTTAAATTGCCCAAAACAGTTAGCTTTTTATTAGTTTAGTATAGTTTAAGCAATTCTGTCTTATTTAGCTTATTTCTTAGCTTATTTGTGGTTTATAAAAATAGTTGTTTTGCAAATGTAGCTTATTTTTAAGTATTTTAAAAACTTATAAAAAAATGGGTGAAAAAATAAAAACACTTGGGAAAGTAGGAAGCCCAGGGTGAGCAAGGGCTCGAACTCGGGACATGGGGACCTCTACCATTCACCAAGCCATTTTTAGCCCCCTCACACAAAACATCACGCTACATTAGCTCATCCGTTAGATCTTTGCATCATTTATCTTTTATATTCATTTTAGCCTTTTGGTTTATAAGATGTTTAGCTTATTTCGTAGCTTATTAGATAAGATGTGTTTCTGAGCTTATTTTTTCTAGATTCCTCTTAGTTCAAGCTACTTTCTCTAATTTTTTTAGAATTTTTATAATTAGTTTAGTATTTTTAAACATTTATTTTTATTAAAAACTTTAAAAATTCATAAAAAATAGAAAAATAATCAAAAAAATATAATTCTTTTTTAGAAAAATTTCTTTTATCATATAGTTTCTAGGAAAATTAGTTTTGCTTTCGTAGGGTTAAAATTGCAAAATTTCAATTTTTAAAGAACGAGATTTGTTTTCGTTCACGTTTTCGTGTTTTTAAGCTCAATTCAACTCCGTTTTTGTTCTAGTTTTCTTTAAAACCGACTTTTTTTGTCAATTGTGCTCTATTAAAAGTGAAAAATTCATTTTAGGTTTATTTTTGGAAATTTAGGGTTTTTAGTCACCGTTTAGGGTTCTCGTTTTACGTTTTTAGTTAATAGTTTATATTTCCGTTATTAAAGTTTAGGGTTATAATTGTCCTTCAATTTGCTCACTTTTAGGATTTTAGAAAACAAATCATCTTTGAACCAACTCAAATCATTGTCCAAACAACAAACGTGGTCTCAATTTCATAAATCTTCGAGGAATACGACCCAGGAATCACTTACCGGTAAATATACGTATTATTATATATATTTGTGAGAATTTACCTTACTACTTTTGTCCTCAAGGGTAGTTTGATAATTTTCTATACTTATATTATTATATGTGTAAAAAAATATACGCATCCGTAATCGCAAACTATAAAAGCTCCACTTTTTATTATATTGCTGGTGAAATCATGGATTATCTTATAATAGTTTACTTCAAAATTAAGCATAATCCACCTTTATATACCATCAAACCGTTTTGAATTATAACTAACTTAATTCCAGTTAACACATCCAATCTATTACGCTAAGAAATCTAAAGTAACATAAATTACATCGCTTTCGGCATAAAAGAGCAAACATACATGTATGCGAACTATAGCAGCTACTCTAACCTTATAGAATTTAGGAGTATGGACATTTTTTTAATAATTTATACCAGCAGACGTCTCTGCTAGTGAACTTAAACTACATTTTGAATTCATGGACTCAGCTTAAGTAATTTTTTTGTGTTAAGTAAATGTCTCAGCTTAAATTGTTTAGTGAA
The DNA here is from genome assembly GCA_026074375.1 of Tanacetum coccineum. Classification (NCBI taxonomy): domain Eukaryota; kingdom Viridiplantae; phylum Streptophyta; class Magnoliopsida; order Asterales; family Asteraceae; genus Tanacetum; species Tanacetum coccineum. The sequence continues at coordinate 24,421 of BQNB010024185.1, forward strand.
AATAGGAAACTGCATTGTGTGTTGTAACCCGCCGGAACCCGCACCCGCTATCCGGCCTCATTTATTTACCCGCTCCGGTTTATTTTATTTCATTCATATCAAAACACGTAATCACAATTCAATGTAAGGGAGCAAACGTGTAACATTTTCATTATAAAATCTCATACAACTACCCAAAATCATTTAATGTAAAGGAGCAGAGTTTGAAAATTATTGAATTTGGCATTAGCTTATGAGCTTATAAAGCGTATGACTGAAATGACATATTTGAGGGCTTAAACATTGCTTGGTTATATTCTTTAATAAGGTAAAACGTCAAACCGGGAATCTGATTAGTTTTTTGGGTATGTTTAGTTATGAGTTATGTTTTTAAACATCATGATTAAAAAATTCAACATTGTATCTCACCATTGCATTTATTGATGTAGTTCTGTCCATATTGCTTGGTCGAGCAGATGATTAATGGCATAGTGGCACACTGCTGTTCAAAAACAAAGACAAAAATTAAGTGTAAAAAAAGGAATTTCAAAAAGAAATTGAGATAATAACAATACATCGAATAAAAAAAATGTCAACCTCAGGATCTGAAACCGCTTGCAACCACTTTCGCAACTGCAGAGTCCGTGGCGTTCAAACGAAAGAAAAACTAAACCGACCATTGGTAGGTGATAATTCATGAGAAGCGTTCACACGATTTGCGGTTCGACCAAACTGGTGTATAAGATGGACTTATGGTAAGTAAAGCAGGGAAATTAAATATAGAAGTAAATACTAAAAGTATATGTTAAAGTGTGTATAATTACATTAAAAAAAGGCATACTGTTCCCCTGAGTTTCGGATATCGCTTCTTAAGAACCAACTGTTCAGGCTTCCATACGAGGCTGAGAGAGAAACTAATGTGCCTCCTTGCAGGAACGTTTACGGTTAGATGTGGGATCCTGTGAATCTATTCTTGGGAATACCTTTCTTCCTCCCAATTTCCACGTCTATAATTCACAGCAGGAAATAACATTAAAAGTAACAAAACATATCAAATCTAAAACGAAAAAAAACAATAGAGACGGCAACAGTGATGGTCGGGCAGCTTAGTTACAGATCTGTCCTCGCCTGCCGCATCAAAATCAGCTAAATCAGGAAACTCATAACCAACCAATCTCTCTCAGTAATAAAAAAGTTATAGCTTCGGACACCTTTGTTTTCTGCAAATCATGAAGCCTCATGTTTCTTGCAATGCTTTCAAAAGCATGTGGGTGCATAAATATTCAGTTACACAGTCATACGGATAGGAAATGAAGCTATGAGCAGCTAATACCTCACAACACGTAAATGCTGGACACCGGTCTTGCGATGCCTCGTTCGCCGCCATTCCGATTACCTGATGCAACACAGAAAAAATCCATGCTTTGTTACAAACTTACAACAACTAATATGAGCAAAAGATCATCATGTAAAACGTCAAAGTTGCCCCTTAACAGCTTTTTGTAGGAAAAGGATGAGTATATCGGTTATGGTTAAAGAAACACCAGTTAAGTAAACTACGTTTATCAGAGCTTATATGTGCAATTTCTTTAGCTACGCAGTCAAATGCCATGAATCTGATTGTCTGATCATTAATTTTTTTATGCAGGATAAACAGATTCTGTCTTTGCTAAACAAATAAGGACGTATGATGTTCAGTGTATGCATCACTTAATTCCCTAAAAAAGATCTCACATTAAATTCAATCAATTTTTATTCCTATGGTGCAGATGACGTATGCTACAGCCGACAACGCGGACCCTTCCCATAAACATATGTGAAACATAAACGACTACAGTAGAACAATATTACGTTCAACTAACATGTTTATATGGGCTTATTACTTTTTAGCGCCTATGAGCTTATAAAGCGTATTAGTCCAACGTAAACGGTAATTTTGTTGTACTACTTACGGGGTGTTTGTTTTAGCTTTTCTGCATGGCATGTGTGCACATAATTTTTCTAGGGCCTATGAGCGTATGGAGCTTATAACTCAAAACCTAATGGTAACTACGCCAGCTTCTCAAGTCCAGTAATGAGAACATACAAACAATTACATCTTTCATTCATAGAAAAAAAACCACCAAATTCCAACTTAATTAAAAACCCCAAACCACCAAATTCCAACTTAATTAAACCTCAACTACCCAATTCAATCAGTTCAAGAAATACATATATTGTTACTACTCTTAATATTGGTAAAAAAACCTACCTTGATTCTTAGTGTAGAGCTTATTGCATGCAATCTTTTTCTACATCTTCATCAAAAAGTTCATACCTACAAACTCTTGAATCTGAAGTAGCTTTTTTGGTGGCTGTGGATTAAAAAAACTAAACATAAAAGAATACTCAAAGCTGATAAATAAATTAGGGTTTAGTAAACTTACAAATTGATTTGATTTAGGCATGGAATCATCTCTGTCTGAGCCACCCGACGATTGCTTTATACCAATTTTTTGCTTATTGTCTGTGTTACCGGCCGGCGATAAAGAGAAGAGAGAGATGTTCGATGTCTGTGTTTTCTTAGGTGTAGATGTGGAAGAAAGAGAAAACTGTGTGCAGATGGAAGGTTTGAGAATATCACACGTGTTATAGCATCGAAGAATAAAAAATAAAAAATAAAACGAGTCGGACCATGTCGAAGGCGGGTTCCAGTGGCGAATTCTGGTGGCGAATTCCGACGGGTTGACCCAGTATCCGCCGGATTCCTGGCATAGCAGATTAAATGCGTTATTTATGGGAATGTTTTCCTGGCCTTGTATTAAAGGTAATAATTATAGTAATAAAATTCTATTGGGGTTTTAAACAATCAAAAATAGATGAAGAAAATAACAAAACCCACTAAAACCCTTCCACCAAACACACACACACACACATTTATCTCAATGGCGGATGAACACCGATCAAGAAAACGCAAACGAATCACAACTATTTCAAACCTTCTTTTACAACACAAAGTTGAAGTAATGTCTTCTCCTCATTCCCTATTTATTTTCTTGAAAAAAACCTTTTTTTTATATAAATTATGGTCTGTTGACTATTGATTCATGGGTTATATGTAAATTCCTTTCTGGGTTATGTTAAAAATGTGATTTTGTTAGTGGGTTTTTGTTTGATTGGATTTTTATTGGGTTTTTGACTGATTGCATGGGTTAAATTGGCCTACATTGTGTTATTTGAGTGGTTTTAGGTTTTGGGTACTGGTTTATTTGATGATTAATTGTTGTTTGATATGTTTATAGCTAATTATTTGTGAATTGGGGGTTTATGATTTGGAAATGTGATTTGTTTGTATGATTATTTATGGGCTTATGAGCTTATTTGATTTCGGCTTATATATTGTAAACTCTAATGTTTCGGCTTATTTTGAAACTTGTGGGCTTATATAAAGTTTGTTATCACAAGTGCCTGAGTAAGCCTAAAAAACGGGGCTTATGAAACATAAGCTAATAAGCCCATCAATAAGCTTAAACAAACACCCCTGTATATGATAAGATAATGTTATGAAAGTGTAGTAAATTGGAGAGTTTTCTATGGTAAAAACAAATGGGGGACCTAAATGATGATAATTTGTTACAGGTTAGGAGCATTGAAGAGGGTTGAAGGATCATGGCATAGTGCGAGGGGGGTCTGGTGATTGATAGTAAAAACCAGACTCGTGTGGTAAAATTACGGGATAATTTTTAAGTGATGGATAGTTCATGAAATTTTTGTGGAGGTCCGTCCCGGTTTTTGTCTGATAATATTTGTGGTAGGATAAGACCGGTGCCTCCTCAGTTCAACGCACCATTATTTTAAATTGTCTCCATTATGGACAATGTGGTGGATGTGTTTCATGAGGAGGCATGGTGGGGACGGCTGTTGTTTATGACATAATTGATGTTTTCTAAAGTATGATCCGGTTTTCTTTCCTGATGTTGGCGACGAACTTAGAGTAAAAACTAAGAACATACGGTTGTCTAGGGACTGGTCTTTGGATACTGATGAGTGGAAGTATAGAGGTGATTGGGTTTTTCTTGAAGTTCTTGAGGAGTTAGAGATAGCATGGCCTATTCTTGTTTCGGTAAAACAAATTTGGTATGAAGTGAGGATGAAAAAACGTTTTGGGAAAGAAATTAAGGAGTGGACGTGTAAACTTAGGGATGTTTGGAAAGAAACCGTTAAGGAAGTGTTTTAGATAATTTGAAGTTGACAATGGTTGAGTTTTTACTAGATTACATAAAGAAGGTCATCAAGACTTGGATGTTAAACAAATTCTTAATTCGATTACAAAAATCGAACCATCTTTCTTTGAAAATCTTTCGCCCGTTGAAGATGATCTTGATGATGAAGATGATGACATGGGTCCGCCTGGATTTTCAAAAACTAGAGCCGTTTCTGATGATCAAGTTTATAAATATACTGAAATACGCGAATTTTGTAAATTTGTACCTGCTTTAGCAATTGAACCCGAGTGTTGTCAAGATGCAATCTTTCAATACTATGGAGCAACTAAGAGAAAAATTAGGCCTTCGCTCTGTGTAACATCGAAATTTAGGCAACATTTATTGTATCTAGGTTGGAAAAATCGAGCTTAAAAAGATTTTTTTGGGCAAAAAAAGAAAGAAAGTTTTAGATATCGTTACACTGACCCCGCTACTGGGAAGTGCCATCATTCACTTGCTACTATATGTGCGGATTCGTATAATAAATTATCTGATAGTACTTCTTTAGAGTCATATAAACCACCACCCACACCTGTACCTGCAAGAACACGAGAAATAGTGGAAGTTGACTCTGAGTATTGTCCACAAGCTGTGGTTGATATTCATTATTCAGATGAGGGCGATGAAACGAAATTGATGTTTCAAGAAGTTACGAATAGTAGAGAAAGAACATCTTTTGGCTGTTGGATGGTCAATGTGGTATACTGATGAGACATCTAGACAGAAACGGACTCTGTACAGGTCACCAAACGGCAAAAATTTTAATTCTATACGTCAAGCATGCACTCATTATATGGTGGAAAATGGGTCTCGTGGGCCAGTTAATGTTCTCGAGTGCCAAGAAAAGACTAGAGAGAAAGGAGTCGCATGTCAAGAAAACACTAAAGAGAAAGGTGTCGGTAAACTCGTAATCAAGAAAAAGGACGGTGTTTTGAGCATACAAGCAGTTGATAAAACAAAAGATAAGGAACCCATCTTGAAAAATTCAAAGATGAAGAACGGGGAAAATCTTCAGAAAACATCGTGTTTTAAGGACGAGCATACAATGCAGTAGATAAAAGAAAAGTAAAAGAAATTTTTTTATCTTGAAAACGATAGATGAAGAAAAGGGGAAAATTTGGAAACGGGAATATCATGGAAATCTTCAAGAAAAAAAAAACAAGTGTTTTCTAAGGTCGAGCAAACGGGTCCGTGAAGAGATTATCACCATGCATCAAACCCCCCCCCCCCCCCACCCACGAACCATATTGTCTTGGTTGATAGATAATAGTGTTCTTTTGCCAAGATCAAAAGTTCAATATCGTTGTAGGAAAGATGGTCATACAATGAAGGAAGGTAGGGTAACTCGCGACGGTATAAAATGTAGTTGTTGTCAAACGGTTTTTAGTATCTCTAAGTTCGAGTCTCATGCTGGAAGTGGTAACAGACGGCCTTCAGCTAACATCTTTCTTGAAGATGGTGGGTCTTTACTTGATTGTCAATTGCAACTTAAAAGTGACAAAATACAAGATTATGCAAGGACAGACCTCGCAGATCAAAGGGGACTCGAAAAAACTTATAATGACAACGACTATTTTGTTACTGTTTGTCATTATGGCGGGGAGTTAGTTTTATGTGACCAATGCCCATCTTCATTTCACACACATTGTCTAGGAATAACGGTAAACGTTTCTCTCTTCAAATAAAGTTAATGTATAAATACTAAACATGTAATTTTTGTTAACGGGTATTCTTTTCTTGCTTGTTTAGGATGTCCCGGATGGGGATTGGTTCTGCCCTTCATGTTGTTGTCGAGTTTGTAACCAAAACAAATTTAGTGATGCTTGTGAAGAAGAGACGGACTGTAACGTTCTAAACTGTGAACAGTGTGAAAGAAGATGTGTGTACACTCCAACATTTCAAGGTTTTGTTACATTAAGGACGCGGCCCTGTATTTGTGTTAACTTATGTTTTATTTTGTTGCAGATCATATTGGCTGCTTAAAACGAAAAGAAGGGTTTACAAAGCTTGAGAGTTATCCTCAAGTTAATTGGTTTGTAGGGGCCCGAAGATGCGAAAGAGGTATACATAGTTATTATGTATTTAATAATCATTAATCAAAAATTAGATAATTAAGTACTCTACATGTGTTGCTTAAAATTCAATTGTATTGGTGCATAGTTTCGGGGGCTTGTTGTTCCGTCCTTGGTTTTTTTTCTATTGGTGTCTTGTAAAAGGAATTAATTAGTAGTTTATGGTCGTGGTGTGGCATGTCATACGCGGCTTTGTGGTTGTTCAAGCTGTTTTTGGCTTGAGGGTAATGTGGTACTTCAGCCACATTCCATTGTGCTTAAACTATTTTTTTGGTGTTATATATTTTACCGGGGATTTTCCCCCTTTACCAAAAAAAATTCATAATTGCATCCTGAAAATTGATTACTCTATATAAAAACGGTTGTACAGATATTTGTGGGTACTTAACAATGCTTTTGGGAAAGCCGATTCCAGTGGGAGGGATGATTTAACATGGAACTATAGTAACCACATGAGACCGAAGGCGACCACCTCAGTTAAGAGGAACTGGACAGAGTATAAGCAAGCTAAAAAATTGCAATTAGTGTCATGGCACGAGTGTTTTGAGGCCTGTTAAGGAACCCTCGTATCACAAAGAGGATATTGTTGAAGATGTTATTTTTCTGTAGATGGTAAGAAAAGTTTCAATGTTATTTGCCATATCAATTATTTTAGTTTGTGTGGAAATTGTGGTGATTTGTGTCACAAATCACTACAGGTCAGAGCTGAACGTTTGAACTTCAAGGGGTTTTTATACAATTCTTCTAGAGAAAGTCCGATGAGCTAAGTTTCAGCAGCTTCAGTAAGGTAACATATATGATTCTACCAGTTTATCTGTGTTCCTTGACAATTTATTGAATTTGTTTCTATTGTTTCCAAGGATTTATGGAGAAAAGGTTGCAGAACTCCCGCTTGTTGGTACAAGATTTCGATTCCGTAGACGTGGAATGTGTCATGCTCTTGTGGACGAGCTTGAAAAGGTAGCCACCTACTCTTTTGTGCATTATATTAAAATGTAGCATTAATTTTTAAATGTGTTTGGATTTTGCAGATGCTTGTGGGATTAGGAGTGGAAAGACTAGTTTTGCCTGCAGTTCCCGAGTGTGCTAACTCTTGGGACTTCATCGGTTTTGGTTCTCTCGTTAATGGATCCGATCTGGAAAAATTAAACTTTCTTGGGTACACGTTTCTTGATTTCCAAGGCACACATATGTGTCAAAAAAGCTTAATGACAGCCCCACCGTCTCCCGAATCCAGCATATCAAGAGGTGAGATATCTGTCACATGCTCTGTTGGTGTGGAGTAAATGCACAAGGCTCGCAAATAAACTAAATCTGTACATAATTTCATGCAGATAATAACTTTGAGGCTGTGAATGGAAGCAATGTTCTAGATTTAGATCATATCAGTGCCGTGTCTGAACTTTCTCAAGTGGAAAGAGTTGAGGAGAGCGGGTTGGCTCATCAGCGTCCCTTAGAGTATGCCTGGAAACATTTTCTTGTTTTATGTTAGTATACTTTTTATTTGTGATTTTGCTGACCACTTTGATTCTGATAGTACTGATCAAGGCAAGGAGAATGACAATCGCAGTGCCTCGGCTCAGCTTGAAATTTTGGTAACTCCTTTTTTGCTCACTTATTAATTGTTTTATATTCTGAAAAACCGACACAAATATTAAACTTTCCGATTGTAGGCGAAGCAACCACCTCACGTCGAATGTCAAAGTGAGATAAGCGTAGAGTGTTCCATGGAGGCATCAAATGTCAAGGAAGAGGAGAACAATGGCAGGAATGGTCATATCAAGTGCTACCAGAGGAGGAAAACAGTTTCTTGTGGGAGCTGACTATGTCTTTGGGTTTAATTAACAATAAAGTAAATAGAAGCTGATTACCGGTTTCCCTTTTTGAAAAAACTATGTTGCCGGCTTATTAGAAGTAAGTTTTAATTTGTAAAATATGGTGTCTGTCGCTAACATTTATTTATGTAGAGCTAGTTACTGGCTGAGTAAGTAAGTAGATGCCTATAGAGCTCCGAATTTTGCCCTTTTGTTCTTGTATCAGCTGGTGCTCACTGTTAGCATGGAGACGTTTTCAAAGTTTTCTGGGCGTTGCTAATACTGGACCATGTTGATGAATGTCGAGTTTATGTAAATTGTTCATTTGAGTAAAAAGACTGTTTTCCTGGATTGGCTTTGTTGTCAACCCTCTAAGAGGGTATAAACAACGAAGCAGTTTTGTCGTTTGGATGATTACTTGGCCTTTGTACGTTTGGGATGAATAATTGGCTAAAGCTGTCATGTAAGAGCGAAAAGAAAATTGCGTTAAAACACTACTAAAGTTTGGGCCTTGCTATGCTAAAACCGGTCAGCAAGACAGCAACTCCATGATCCAGTTTTCTTTGTCCAATATGCAAATATTTTTAGATACTAGACTTAATTGGATATCGCAAAACAAAAGAAAAAGTGAACATCAAACCAGACAACCAGTTGATGCATGTTTGTACGTTCGATATTATTTTAATCAACCTATTGTCATGGGATAGGTTATAAAGACCCCTCTAAGGCTAGGCACAACATCGACTACCAGCGACTTACATTTCTACAGTTTTCTTTCTTTTGGCGTACTTCAGGCGACTTTTAGCACTATAATGGACGACCTTCTTTTTTTTTCCAAATTTTTGAAACTAAATTAAAATTCATGTAAAAAAAAACATTAAATAATAAAATAAAAAAACATTACATAATTATTCAAATAACATAAAAACGTTACAATAAAACAACATAATTAAAATAGTTTCTTGATTATTAAAGTTTCTAGATTATTAAAAACGATACATAGCTAAATTAATTTAATTCGTATTTTGAATCAGATTTCACCTCAAAAATAACTCATCATGAGCTTGTTCTTCCTTCATTCTTTCATCCTATTCTTTTTCAGCTCTTGCTCGTTCTTTTTCAGACCTTGCTTCTTCTTCTAACGTTTCCCTAAATGCTTCTTCATCAAGAAGTAGTTGCTGTTGCTCTTTCCCAGTGAGAAATCCATCACATATCTCATGTTCATCAGCTGATTTCTCGATCGTTGGAAATAAAGAAATGGGAGGCATGGGTGGTTTCTCGGGTGTTGAGGGATTGTTTTGTTTAGGGGTTTGGTTCATTCCCCTTATATTCCACGAAGCTAAGCTAAACATCTTGAACCTGATCAGAAGGAATGCTTGCCCCTTTATTTTGCTTTGCATGACGGCCATTATCCTCAATGTAAACTTCTTTCACCTCCTCGTCCTCATCATCCAACACGTCTTCCGAAGAATCCTTAGCAGCCACATTCAAACCAGATGTTTTTACATAAAGGGGGTGTCATCCGTATCTAGAACCTTGTCCTTTTCCATTAAAGATTCAAAAGAATTATGAAGCAAAACAATATTAATACCATCTTCTGGTTGCATAGTAGGCTGGCTATCTTTTCTTAAGGAAGAATCGGAATTAGAAGTTGTTGCTTTGTCATTGTTGTTAGTAGGGGGTTTTTGAACCTTACGATAGACCAGCTTAGGTTTAGGCTTAGTTAAATGAATAGCAGCCACTTACTTAGCCTTCCCATCCTACTTTCCTTTACCATTCTTTCGCTTAACCTGAGTAAAACCATCCTCGTCTTCAAACAATGGAATCCACAACATTAATTTTTTAGGGCTTTCGGCGTCCCTATGATCAAACTATCTGACACGACTCACAATAATATCTTACACGACTCATAACCAGGGGGGGGTTGCCATTCGTATTCGACTTTCATCATCCCATTAGGGAAAGGGATGGTAACCACAAGGTATTCCTTGAGAGCAGCTAGCGACGAAACCTCCACAAGAGCTCGAGCATATGAGTTTCTTCCCAAAGATTTTTTGCACATAGTACTTGTGTACGCGTCAAACATAATAGGACGAGCAAGTTGGGACGTGATTAAGCTAAGACCGATCTCAGAAAAGGCCACAATAGGGACATGGTGTAATTTAACCCAAATTGGAGCAGAAGTAATGGTATCCTTTTTTAGAACAGTATTAGGCGTCCAAATGTTAAGGAAGATAGGAACTAGACGAATCAACTACGGCCCATTCTCGAGAACCCATTCCATACCCTCCTGAGTAGCAAATTGGAAAAAGAAGAACCCATTCGTGAGCATAGTACGTTCCAAACCAAACTTAGCCCATGCATTTTTAACATAAGTTTTAACCAAGGGAAATGTGAGCTGCTTGCCTATGAAGTAACCATATAACATGTTCTCAAACCGCTGACTAACTTCTTCAATAGCAGCTAATGGGATAGCAACATTTTCTCTTTGAACAAATTCACTAGTCATAGTAGTTAAACGCACCACTTTAGATACAGATTGTGTTTTAAATATTGAAGCAAAGGACTGTTTCATACCAGTTCCAACCGCATTAGTAGCATGAGTACCTTCCTTAGTGCTATGAATATCATTTTGCACACATGTGGACTTATCACGCATGTTATTGTTATTGTTAGCATCAACATTCAAGGAGTTACCAAACACATCAGGTTCCTTAGTGGCATGATTAGCAGCCCCATGCGTATCTTCCTTGTTAGTATTAGCAGCATCACTCAATGGAGTAACAAAAGTAACGGGTTTTTCATTCTCTGAAACATTTTGTGTCATATTAATAGTCTTCATAGCAGATGTGGACACGTCATTAGCAGGTGTAACCTGATCGTAGGTACATTCATTATCACCAGAAACATGAATCACACTATCATTTTTATTTAAAGCATCATTATGACTTGTAGCAGCTATGTTATTAACCACGACTGTAGTAGCATTATTCTCAACATTAACCTGACGAACAGCCTTCCTAGTATTACCATCCTTACCAATCAGATCGCCATGTTCATTTACACCAGGCCTATTAGCATCAAAATGACCGCGTCGACTAGCCATCAAAGGCTTGCCATCCTTACCCACCACAACTTTTTTCATCACTCAAACCCAGAACCAACAAAAACAATAAAGAAGAACATAAAAAACGCCCTAACCAGCCTCCATTTAATGATCCCACAAAAATAAATTTCACTGAGATATTAACACAAACACCTTGTGTTAGGTTCATAAAAAGTGTCGATTATGTGGTTTAATTATTTCTAGTCATTAGTCTTTATTTTGTTTAGAATAAAGTAGTTTGTAATAAGGTATATTATGTTAAATGAATGAAATAGCATAATTGCCAAAGAATAGGGACTAGAAGTGAAACATTAAAAATAAAAAGGAAGGGAAGCCTCCTTCCTTCTCCTATAAATACCCCTTCTAATCATCATTAGAAGGTGATGACTTGTAATAAACATTTCCTTTTTCCCTTCATTTTAATAACATTTGAAATTTAGATACTTGTCATCCTCTACTATTCTCTCTAAGCTTTCATGATTGATTATGTATGATTCAAGATAAACAAGACCTATCAAGTGGTATCATAGCCATTAGAGGATTCGAGTGATTCGATTTGTGAGTTTTTACACGTCCGAGAACCATAAGATGAAATTTGGTGAATTTGGTTGAGGTATTTGAGCTCTCGATCTGCGTTTTGGGAGCGGTTTTGAGTAATTGAGCATTATCGAGTCTCTTTATGGATTTGACATGATGGATTACTGTGGTTTGTGCATTCTCAGAAGTGTTTCAACATTCTCGGAAGTGTTTTTGTATTCTCGGTAGGGATTTTTGTATTCTCGGATCATCTTTACATTTTCGGAAGTTTGAGTATCACTATTAGTTTAATTTCGATAGAAAAGTGTTGTAATAGATATATACGCATTTTTGGTTCTATCGAAAACGTATAGTAGGAGGTTATTGATAAACTCGGTTGTATATCGAGTTTCATAAGTTTTCACACGTTTTTGGTTTTATCGAAAAGTGTGAATAAGGATTTAGTGATTTTACTCTCAGAAATAAGCTTACAAAGTGTTAAAACATCACAAGATTCACGGTTTTATCGTGAATTGGGTTTTCAAAAAACAAAGTCGTCAAATTACTAAACTCGAAACTCAAATTCGGTTCTATCGAATTTGACATTATAAGTGTTTTGGATTATTCAGTCATCATAAATTTCGGTTTTATCGAGTTTGTGGTTATTGTTAATCCATAATCAAAGGATTTTTCAAAACTCGGTTCTATCGAGTTTGATTAAATTGATTTTTTGACTAAAACAGGATAATCGATTTTTGGCTAAGAGTATTTCTGAGTTTACTACGTCTTAAGAGTACCGAGTTTGTTAGTATTTTTTTCTTTCCGAATTTAGTTTTGTTCGAGAAGTGTACCGAGTTTCAACCTACTTGTTATCCGAAAACAGTGTTGTCCGAGTTTGATAATTGTTACCGAGTTTGGAAATCTTCTCACAAATTTCACTCATTTTCGTCTACAAAGATCCAATCTTTGAATCATAAGAAATGTCAACATCCAAAACATATCAACAATCCCTTGCTGATGCCGGTTCTGAGACTAGGCCTCCCATGCTTGAAAGGGGTAGTTATATACCGTGGGCAAGTAGATTTAGACGATATATAAATCGAAAGAGAGAAAACCGAAAGTAGCTTAACAAAGTACTAGATGAAGGTCCTTATAAGTTTGAAATGTTCATTCCTAATAATTCGACAGTACCGAAGTTGCAAACTGCAGAAGATTTACAAGGAGATGCGTTCTTGTACTATGATGCTGAGATAGAGCTCATGAATCTGATTCTACTGTCTATTCCAAATGACATTTATAATTATGTGGATGCTTGCACTTCGGCCAGGGACATGTAGAAAAGAGTTGAACGTCTAATGAGGGGATCTATACAAAACAAACTTGAAAGAGAAACTCGTTTTACAAATGATTGATCAGTTTGTTGCTGAACCAGGGGAAGCACTTGTTTCTATCTACAATCGTTTTGCTCAGTTAATGAATGATTTGGAAAGAAATGACATGCATTTTCCGATTGTCACAATTAACACAAAGTTCCTGAATAGTTTGCAATCGGAATGGTTGAAATATGTTACTCAAGTTCATCTTATTAAACATTTGATAGTGGATACGTTTGATGATCTTTTTTATTACCTTCAGCAATTCGAGAAACTAGTTAATGTCTCAAGAGCAAAAAAGTTAAGAAAAGTCTCATGATCCTTTGGCTCTCATAGCACACACGGGTTCATCTTCCAAAAACACACCCTCTTATTATGTGACACATCCTACATCTATGGTTGATTATGACGATGAGCACCAGCAGGATGATGTTCACACCAATTCTGAAGATCCCCTAGCATCTGCAATGTTGTTACTTGCCCGAGCCATTACTCAAAAAATTTCTAATCCAACAAATAGTCGTCTTCGCACTTCATCCAACACGAGAAATCAAGCAATTATTCAAGGAGACAGAGTGAATATTCAAAGAAGGAACTCTGGTAATACTGGAAGAAATAATAGACGAGCTTACGTACAAGATGAAGTTGTTGAGGGATCGAATGCTCCAAATGAGACCGGAAATGTTCAAAGGACTCTTTAAAGCTCGTCTTCAGGAAATACTTCAATTGTTCAATGCTACAACTGTAGTGGAAAAGGACATTATGCTAGGTATTGTCCAAAGCTAAGAGTTCGGGACTCGAAATACTTCATGGAATAAATGTTGCTGGCAAAACGGGATGAAGCTGGAGTAATTCTTACCGATGAGCAGAATGATTTTCTCTTTGCTGATGCTTCAAGGATAGAAGAAATAGAAGAACTCAGTGTAAACATATGCTTAATGGCCAGAATTCAACCGCTGATAATACTTCTGATGCTGGGCCATGCTATGATTCTGCATTTATAAGTGAGGTACAATCTTCATCCATCTATGAGAATGCAGAACAAATGTATCCAACTCATACTAAAATTATTAACAGTACCATTGATGATGATCAAATTGTTATTAATATTATATTTGATTCACCCAATGGAAATGTTAATAGTGGCAGTGTTGAAAAAGATACACATGTTCCTGATCTATGTGCATTAGAGCAATTAGCTAGAAATGCATATCAGGAAGCTGAGAAACAACAAATATTTGCTCAAAAAGTTCAAAAACAAAACACGAATTTAACTAGTCAGCTTGAGTTGTATAAGGAAAGGGTTCGGGTTTTGGAAAACATAAACGGGGATAATAATTATCTTAATGAATTTCTTGAGGCCGATAAACGAGCAAAACATTTTAGTCAACAAGCCCAGTCTCAATTTGTTCGTGATCGAGATATCATTCGAGATCTAGAAAAACAACGAGAAAAATTAGATTTAGATGTCAAAGATTACAAACGGGAAAATGAGGAACTTCAAAAGAATCATTCAATTTTAAAAAGGCAAATGAGTGAAAAAGAGGATAGTTATCATGACATTGTTCTAGATCTTGAAAAAGAATGTTGATCTAATTTTGAAACTTGGCAATTCCTTACAAGGAATGTTTATGCTTGGACCAAAGCCATTGTCTGTGTATGATCAGCAATTAAAACATGGTTTGGGGTATCCGAATCCTTATACACTCAAGCAAGCAATTTCTCAATGTCCAAAGTTATATCTTTCCTCTAGTTTGGGTAATTCAGAAATTCCTTTGAATGTTAGAGATACTGAGGACACTCTTGATGATACTTCCAAAAGCCAACAAAAAGTATACAAAAAAATGAATGATCCAATTGCTGTTGCAAATAAACAAAATTGTTGGACAATTGATTATGAACAAATAAATGCTCTTTATAAAGACTTTGTTCCTAAAAAAGAGCTTTCTAGTGAGCAAACATATTTTCCATCTTCTTTTATTCCTTCTGACAAGAATTCAAATGCAACTCCTTCTATTCCGGTATCAATGCCGAGTGAGTCACCGTTGATCAATGAATTGGATAAAATAAAAAATTGTTTTCAAAAGTTGTCTGAGTTAATTCAAAAGAACTATAAAGAGCAAGCATTTTTTACACATCACCTGAAGAAATACAACTCAATGATTTTTGTCAAGATCAAGTCAAACCAATTGTTAACGAGTTGCCGTTCTATTTTGAATTCTTTAAGACACTATTTCAGAGGGATATAAAAGAGATGAAAGATGTTTTTGAGTCTACAGAAAGTGAACTTTGGGAACTAGAGAAGCAAAATGATTTTTTGAAAGATCAACTTTTAGAAGCATCTCTCAAGCATGAAGTTGAACTAAGTGTGTTGTTAAATCATGAATGCGTAGATAATTCACTCCATGCTGAAATTGAACAAATTCAAAAGAAATCCATTGAGATTCAAGAGGGTTTGCAAGCAAGAATAAAAATTCTTGAAAAAGATGTGCAATGATGTGAAAAGCAAAGTGTTGATTTTGAATTAAAGTTACAACATGAAAAAGAAAAACATAAATGTGATTCAATTTTGAAGAACAAAAACACAAATCCTCTTGATTATTCTTAGATTTCAAAAATGGAGAAACTTGAGGATGAGAACGTGTCTTTGGATTTTAAAGTGCAATATTTGATAAAAGAACGTGACAGTGTAAAATTAGAATATCAAAAGCTTTTCAATTCAATCAAAAAGACACGGTCGTAAACTCAAAAGGAAATGGATGAATTAACTGCTCATGTCTCTGAGAAAACATATGCATATGGTGTTATTCGTGCTGAGAATCAGAATCTTTTACTTACCATATCTGAGTTGAAAACTAGACTGGAAAAAGTTGAGAAAGGTAAGTCTGTAAATACTAAGTTTGACAAGACAAATGGTTCTCAAACTCTTCTTTGTGTCACACCATTAAACAAAAACGTTATTCAAAAGAAAACGGATGTTCTAAAAACAGAAGAAAACCTTGTCATGTCAAAACCAGTCACTTTACAAACTTCACCTGCCAAACAAAGAGGGGCACATCCAAATAAAAATGTCATAGCACCTCCAATGTACAAAGTCGTCACAACACATGAATCACAAACAAACGAGGCTAAGCATAGTTTATCTTCTACAAGAATGAATGCTGCATCTAGTGTTAGAAGACCAATGAATAGAGATTCACATGCCAAGAATAGTGTCTTAGCTAACTCTAAGAAGTCAGCACAGAAAGTAGCAGTTTACATTAGGAAAAATAAGCAAACAGATAATACATCTGAAAATGTTATCTCAAACACAGAGAATGTAATTGATGTTGATGTTGCAAATGCTTCTAAAGCGAAAACTTTGTTATGTGTTTCTTGTATGCAAAATGTGCTTGTTCCATGTCATGATAAATGTCTTGCAAATTATAAATTAAATGTGCATTCGAATGTTCGTAGACCCTTATCCACTAAATCTAGAACACCAAAATCTTCTAATACTACTTATGTAGATCCCAAGACTAGGTTTTCTGAGAAGTCGGCACTATCTAAGAATTTAGATACTACTTATGTAGTCTCAAAACCTAAGATTGATGTAGGAAGTGCCTCACAAGCTGAAAATAAGAATTCTAGTGCTTCTAAGAAAAACAAACAAAATTTGCGAAATAAATCGTTAAGCACATACATGAAGAACAAGATTCGAATAAGTCGAATATGGCAAAATTGGTTTGAATCACAACCAAATGTTTTTTGGTCTCCTGTTAACACAAAACCAAATGGTCATAATAGTCGTTTATCTGAAAAAACCAACGGTTTCTATTAAAAAATGGGTAGTCAAATTGCCCACTTGTCCATGTGTTGTTTCTTCTTGTGTTGCAGGTAGTTCAGATTATTCTGTGGATTGTTGATAATGGTTGTTCAAAGCATATGACGGGTGATCGATCACTGATGAGAAATTTCATTGAGAAATTCATGGGCACCGTTCGCTTTGAAAATGATAATTTTGCAGCAATCATAGGCTATGGTGATTATATACAGGGCAATATCACTATTTATCATGTATATTATGTTGAAGGTCTTGGACATAATCTCTTTAGTGTTGGGCAATTTTGTGATGGTGATTTAAAAGTGGCTTTTCGTTCCAAGACATGCTATGTGCGAAATCTGGAAGGGGATGATTTGCTCACAGGAGGACGCGAATCTAATTTGTATACTATCTCCATTTCTGATATGACTGCTTATTTACCAGTTAGTCTGATGTCCAAAGCAACTTCGACAAAGTCATGGTTATGGCACCGCAGACTTTCACATCTTAATTTCAGAACCATAAACGATCTTACCAAACTTTACTTGGTTAATGGTCTTCCAAAGTTTAAATATGAAAAGGATCATTTTTGTTCAGCTTGTGAAAGGGGAAAAAGCAAGAAAGCCTTTCATCCATCAAAATTGGTTCCAAGTGATCACTCCAAATTGGAACTCCTTCATATGGATATATGCGGACCAATGAGGGTATCTTCGATCAATGGAAATAAGTATATTCTTGTGATAGTAGATGATTATTCTCGATATACATGGGTTTACTTTCTTTACTCGAAAGATGAAACTCCAGAGACTATCAAGAAATTCATTGCTCAAGCTCAGTTGAATTATAAAGCCAAAGTTTGTAAGATTCGTACTGACAATGGTACTGAATTCAAAAATGCGACTCTTAAAGCTTATTATGAAAAGTTAGGCATCATGCAACAATTTTCAACTGCCCGTACGCCTCAGTAAAATGAAGTGGTTGAAAGACATAATCGAACTCTTGTTGAGGCTGCCCGCACAATGCTTATCTTTTCTCGATTACTTGAATCTCTTTGGGCTGAAGCAGTGGCTACCGCTTGTTTTACTCAAAATCGGTCAATCATTCATACACTATATCACAAAACACCTTATGAGCTATTACGCGGTCGAAAGCCGTATATTGAGTATTTTCATGTGTTTGGCTCATTATGTTATCCAACAAATGACCGAGATGATCTTGGAAAAATGAAACCAAAAGCAGACATTAGGGTTTTTATTGGTTATTCGGAGACATCCAGAGGGTTTTAAATCTATAACCGACGCACCAAAAAGATTTTGGAAACCATTCATGTCAAGTTTGACGAGCTTACAGCAATGGCTTCTGAACACGATTGTTTAGAACCCGAGCTTCAACGATTCAACAATGATAATTCATCAGTAGAAACAATGAATACTCCATCTAAAGAAGATTTGGATAATTTGTTCGGTCCAATGTTTGAAGAATATTTTGAGAAGAAGTTTTCTAATACACCCATCAATTTCGCTGCACAACCAACTCAATTTCATGAAGACTCAACTTCTACATCTTCAATTATTGTTGACGAACATGAGGCTCCTCCCATTGTAACTACATCTGATGAACAAACCTCTCCAATCTCTTTAACAGAGGCTGATGAATTCAATCAAGAAGATTCTGTTGATTTTGATGGCAATTCACAGTTTGTTCCATATAATCCTCCAAGTTGTGAGGAAATTAAGTCAAATACAACAGCTCTAGAACCATCAAATGTGTAGAATTTCCACCAAGTACAACCCTCAACTTACATTTAGACAAAAGATCATCCTCTAGACCAAGTTATTGGTGACCCATCCAAACCTGTCATGACTCGCCAACGACTACACACAGATTCTAAGGTATGCATGTATGCATTAACTGTTAGTACTATCGAACCAAAGAATATCAAAGAAGCTATGGCAGATCATAGTTGGATTGAGTCCATTCAAGATGAGTTGAATCAATTTGAAAGACTTCAAGTTTGGGAACTCGTTCCACGACCAGAAGGAAAGAATATTAATGCTCTTAAATGGCTCTGGAAGAATAAGTGTGATGCTGAAAATATTGTGGTTCGAAACAAAACTCGTCTTGTGGCAAAAGTATACAGGCAGGAAGAAGGCATTGCTTTTGAAGAGTCATTTGCTCATGTTGCTCGTCTTGAGGCTGTTCAGATGTTTGTTGCTTTTGCTGCTCATAAGAATATCATTATCTTTCAAATGGATGTCAAAATGGCTTTTCTCAATGGTCCTTTGAAAGAGAAAGTTTATGTCAGCCAACCTGAAGGGTTTATTGATCCAGAATTCCCAGATCACGTCTACAGGTTGAAAAAAGCTCTATACGGTCTTAAGCAAGCACCTCGTGCATGGTATGACAAATTATCTTCTTTTCTAATTGAACATGGGTTTACTAAAGGTATTATCAACAAATCCAGATTTTTCAAAACGTTTTGCAAATTTAATGAAAAATAATTTTAAAATGTCGATGATGGGTGAACTAAAGTTCTTTCTTGATCTTCAAGTTCATCAATCTCCCCGTGTCATATTCATAAGTTAGTCATAATATGTGATTGAATTGTTAAAGAAACATGGTCTGGATGAGTGTGTCTCCATGAGCACACCTATGGCAACTGAGAGGCTGGATGCTAATTTACAAGGCACTCCTACTGATCAAACGACTTATTATTGAATGATAGGAGGGCTTATGTATCTAACAGCCAGTCGTCTAGATATTGCCTTTGCTACTTTTGTATGTGCTCGTTATTAAGCACGTCCTACGGTCAAACACCTCAAAGAGGTTAAACGGATCTTCTGGTACCTAAGACAGTCCTATAACATGGGACTATGGTATCCAAAGGATTCCGGATTTGAACTAATTGCATATTCAGACGTGGACCATGCAGGATGTAAAGATGATTGTAAAAGCACATCAGGAGGATTGCAATTTCTAGGTGGAAAGCTCGTGAGCTGGAGTTTAAATAAACAAGATTGTACTGCGATGTCTACTGCTGAGGCTGAATATGTTTCCTTGTCTGCCTGCTGTGCACAAGTCATCTAGATACTTACATAACTACTTGATTATGGATACAAATACAACCGGATTCCGATGTATTGTGATTCTAAGAGTGCCATTGCTATCTCATGTAACCCAGTCCAGCATTCTAAGACAAAGCACATAGACATCAAGTATCATTTTATTAAGAAACATGTTGAGAAAGGTATTGTGGAACTTTACTTTGTCGGGACAGAATACCAACTTGCGGATCTATTTACTAAAGCTCTTCCAAAAGAATGCTTTGAGTATCTAGTTCATCGCATTGGTATGAGATGTATGACTCCAACACAGTTGGAAAGCCTGACAAAGTCATCTTCTTGAAAAGATCATACATCAAAAACATGTAAATATATTTTTCAAAAACAAAAGAAAAAAATTGACAAATACAAAAATTCAAAAAGATTTGTCACATTTAAAAAAACATAATTTAAAGATCACATGATTAAGATTCATGATTCCAAGTTTTATAAAAAGCTTTAAATCGAAAATACAGAATCATAATCTGAGGGGGAGTAATTGGAAAATCTTCATTCATATACATCATTTCGGAACTAAAATAAAAACAATAATCTCTCACAAAAACTTAATGAGAAAATGTTATATTTTCCAGGGGGAGATTTTATTTTAAACTCAACCATCTTTATTTTTGGACTAAGTGTTTATCATGATTTCATTCCAAGGGAGAGTTTTTTTTGCAAACATTGGTCAACTTTTGAAAAGTTATCATTACTCGAGGGGGGGTTTTGAAAATTTGAACACGAAATTTGGGAAATCAATAAGTTAAAATCAAAAAGGAAAACTATAAGGACTGAAAATGTCATTTTCAAAAATTGATATTCGGATACTATAAAAGGGAGGAAATTTTTTCTTTTTACTTTTTATATTCACCGAGACCATTACCGAGTTTGAGAAGAAAATTCAAGAACGTTTTTTGAAGCTCATTACAGCGATCATTACTTCTTTTTATCTCAAACGTAAGTTGTTAAGTGTTTTGAATCAGATCTAACATGTTTTGACTTATCGAGTTTAAACTCGGTCACATTCATATATTATCGAGTTTGTGAATTTACTGAATTTGTGTTAAAAGCTATGATCAAAGACGGTAACAATGGATGATTGTGTGAAGTTAACTAAACCATAACTGAGAAAACGATCAGACATATTAATTCGATGTAAAAATTGAAACTCGGAAAAGATTGATGTTTATCGAGTTTGATGATTATCGAGTTTGATTTGATTGTATTATTTTTGGTATTAAAAGGCTCGAGTTTTGGTTTTTCAAACACACAAAGGGTTTTCATTTTTATCTCTATTGTCTAAATTCAGTCAAAGTCAAAATGTTTAAACTCAGTAAAAGTCAAAATGTCAAACTCAGTAAAAGTCAAAATGTCAAATTCAGTAAGGTCAATAAGTCAAAAGTCAGTAAAATAACAAGTCAAAATCAGGAACAATGAGCTTTGTGGATAAGTGAATGCTTTTGTTGATTCATGCTCGACTGTCTGTGGAACAAAACGATCAGTTTCTCATGTGTTTTTCGAAACAACCGATAATTGTGCATAAGGAAACAAGTTTTTTAATGAATTCTAAGATATGGGTCACATATGTCTATTCATAATTGTTTAAGTGGTCTAAGTCATGTCCGGTTTCGACCGTTTTCTGCAATGAACAGAATGAGGAGTGAGTGACTTAGTGACCATTCAGTTATTGAATTAGATGTGTTTGTCTTCATTGATTAGGATTCATGACAAAAAGTGAAAGTGGAAAAGTTTTTATAACTTGAATCTGAAAATCCAAGTCTCAATTGTTTAAGTGGTCTAAGTCATGTCCGGTTTTGGCCGTTTTCTGCAATGAACAGAATGAGGAGTGAGTGACTTAGTGACCATTCAATTGTGGATTTGTGATTCCATGATTCTATGTTATCTTTATAAAGAAAGTTTTTTTGTCAAAAAGATTTCTGGAAAAAGTTCTCAAAATCTGTTATTGTGTCAAAATGATACTCTTTCACAAAAATAGTTTTAAGAAGTTGTATGATTTCTCTTTCATTTTTCACAAAAGAGTCTTGATTCAAAATCAAAAGAGAAATCTTCATCATTCTTGAAAGAGTATCATGTCATAAAGAATTTCTGGTGAGGATATTCTAAAAACAGAACGAGAGAGCTAAATCCATACGCGAAAAAGCAAATCAAAATATGTTCAAAAAGAAGTGCCAGAACATATAAAACAGACAAAGCGGAAAAAGACAAAAACATCAAAAGAATTGTTTGTTAACTAACATCTCAATTTTATTCATTCAGTAATCATCATGGCACAACAACAACATGCAGTTGATGTTCATCCAGACGAATTGTGTCCCCCAAATAAACGATATGATCTCATGGATGCAAACAAGAAGGTTGATCTTGAACATGTGCAATGCCCACCCGAAAGAAAAATACTAACGAATATCATCAAGAATCATCCGTTACGATTCAGTATTGTTGCTTCTTCCTCTGTACCATGGATCTATATGGCACAGTTCTGGCATACTTTAAAGGAAGACGGATCAAAGTATAGGCTCACGTTTATGCTTGACAAGAAAGAGCTTTCTCTTACACTGGATGACTTTAGGACAATATTTCACTTACCACAAGCAAATGCCAACAATCATGATAGCTTTGTGCCACCACCATCATTTTTAGACATGGTTCCATTCTATAAACAACAATTGGGCTTTACAATGGAGCTGAAGACATCATCAAGCTTTAAGACAACTGGTCTTCTACAGCCATGGCAAACGCCATGCAAGATATTTTCTAAATGCTTGACAACACGTGTCACTGGATGGGATAAACCGCCGTTGCAGATAATGCAAATGTTGTATTGCTTTGTCAATAACATTCATGTAGATTATGCGGAGCTGCTATGAGAAGGACTTCACTATTCTCTTCATCATCCAACATCTTCGATTCCTTATCCAAGATTTACAAAGATCATCATTAGTCATTATGTGACAAGTTTTCCTGAAATTTCAAGATGTGCTCGAGACAAGTATCACAATATGAAAGATGATGATATTATGAAAAATATGTTTAATTCAGGGAGATACAAAGACAGAGTTGGGATGCAAATTCCATATTGGATGATATCTGAAGAGATGAAGCACACGGAGCATTATCGGATGTATGCGGATGTGTTTGGGTTAGATGTTCCTCTGACTCAGTTACAACCGACTGAGTCTACCTAAGGAACGCATAGGACACCTAGCGCCCCTAGGTCACCTAACCCTAAAATGGATGCAGCAGAGTCAAGTGCTCCAAAACGGTCTACTGTGATTCGTTTTCATCTTCCTGAATGGAGATCTACACGTCTAACTCCACCAGCTCCAGTGCCAAATTTTGATAAAGCAGATGAGATGATTTTACAAGACACATTACAAGTAAGTCTTGCTGATCACAAAAGTCGAGAAGAGCAAGAAGCTAGAGAAAATGTGGAACTAGTCAACGAGCACTTGGCGTCTGTGGAGATTGAAAAGATGGTGGAAGGATCAGAGAATGTTATTGATGATAGTTCAATCCCTAGGAATGATGAACCAAACATTCCCAGCACTAGGTTAGAGCCCAGGAGTGATAAGGAAAGTCCGAAGGTGGAGATTATTAATGATAAGGAAGTAGAGCTTACTAATGATAAGGAGGTGGGGAATACTAATGATAACTAGGTGGAGATTACTAATGATGAAGAGGTGGAGATTACTAATGTTGTAATACCTATGAATGTTAATGAAGAAGAGGAAGAAATAACTGATGAGGTGTATGAATTAAAGCAAAGGGAGAAAGGGAAGATTGTAGAGGAGTCTAGGAGTACACCATTCCCCACACCAATTAGATCTCCTAGGATTCATACTGATCTCGTATCTTCGGATACTGAGAAACTCCAGGAATTGACGGAAACTGTTACTAAAACTACACTATCATCAAGATCATCTAGCACTAAGTTATCTCACACAAACCGACTTCTATCATTATTCAAAGCCAAACCTGCTCGTTTCAAATGCTACAAGAGTTTCTTTCAGGAGTTACAGGCACGTTATGGATATTTGTTTGAACATTTGAAGGCAAGATTTCTGTCAAGGAAGTCATTTGATACTCTTGTTGATCATCTCCAAGACGTAATGGTTGAATTACTACCTACTATGGTAGATACGCATATTAAGGAGCAAGTTAAAAAGCAAGTTCCTGAGCAGGTTCGAGATCAAGTTCTAGTGTATGTTGCGGAAGGGCTGATTCTGGAAAGACAAAAGACTAAAGAGGAGATGGAACGGATGATTGCTAAAGCAATTTTACAAGAGCGTGGGAATATACAGGCTGAAATCTCCTCACAAATTCAGAAAGCAATTGACAATCACATTCCTTCTCAAGTTGATGCGTCAGTAAGAAGTTATATGTCTGGTCATATTCTTCATGTTCATCCAGCTCAATCACAAACAACATCTGTTCCAGAACAACAATATCAATTGTATCTTTCTATGAAAGCCGATCCTCAGCTGCAGCAACAAGACATAGCAATATGGTTGGCACTCCAGATGAAGTTTGAAAGACTTCAGGTACCACAAACTACATGTAGAACTTCTGCCGTTCGCCCAAGAGATCAGGACGATCCTCATGATGATGCTCATCCTGAGGGGGAGAATAGTGCAAAGCGGCAGAAGACATCTGAGTATGAAGCATATGTGTCTGGAGAGTCATCGTCTGGACAAGTCAATGAAGAGGAACGAGGTCCATCAACTTCAGGTAATCAAGAGCAAGTAGATGATTATGATTTTTGGACTGATTCTTATGCTTCAGATGATGATGAAATACCGACGAAGCAAGTGTCACAAGATATTATGGAAGAAGTATCACTGACTATTGATGAAGCAAAGTTAAAGAAAATGGCTGATGAGATGTTGAGACAAAGATGTACTTCAGGAGATGAGCATCAATATCACATTGATCAGATGAAGAATTTCTTGAAAAGTGACATTGTTTGGGAAAGTAGAAAGGAACTTCTTGTCTCTCCACATCCACGAAAGACCACACCGCTAGTTCAAAGCTGTCAAAGAGATCCTGAAGCTCCAACGTTATCTCTGATAAATCAAGATCTTTTGTATCTGAAGAAAGGAAGTTCAGGGCCCGAGAAGATAGTATTGTCACTTCACAAGTTTCCTGTAATTATCTTTAATGATAATGATATCGAAGAACGAACTTCCAGATGGGTGAATAAGTGTGTGAAGAAATTTAATCCTTATGCTCGATATGGTGTTGAACATTGGAAGAATCCTCATGCGAAGATCTTCTACATAAAGAAACAGAAAGAGCCTGGAAAACCAAAGGAAGAGGTTTATTCAAACTCAAAGATCATTCAAGTTATCAAGACATACTGGGAATTGGGTCATGAACACAAGTTTATCACAGAGATAGTTGCAAGAAGAGCTAATGAGTGCATTGTGTCGATTACCGAGCCTGATTACAAGAATCTCAATAAGAATGATATTGAGGACATGTATTTGCTGATTATGAATGGCAAGGTTCCTGACTATGCAGAAACAGGGTTGCTATGGTCTTTATCAGTATTCATCAGAAGTTCAGTGATATGGGAAAGAGTGCATGATTTTCAACTTGGAATTGAAAGTTATCAACAGAAAGTTAATCTCACTGCACCAACAATATCTTTCCCAGGAGTTGAAAAGCACAAAATGTTCTCCATCATCTATGAGCCCATGCATGGAATCATATACAAGAATAGCAAGAAAGAGAAAAGGGTGATGAGACATTCAGAGATTTATAAGTTTTGTAATGCAACACTAAACAGAGTACTAGAAGGTTTAAAGAGTTACAATAATGATGTTAAGTATGGCTATGTACAAAGAGAACTTACAAATGATGAGGTTGAGTACTTAAAGTTGTTTAAAGAAGAGATTGAAGTATCGCAACCAGATGGGAAGATGGGAGATGTATGTAAATGGAAGACCACTTGGACCACGAAGGGAACGCCTAGAATAATCGACCCTTAGGGGGAGATTGTTAGGTTTATAAAAAGTGTCGATTATGTGGTTTAATTATATTTAGTCATTAGTCTTTATTTTGTTTAGAATAAATTAGTTTGTAATAAGGTATATTATGCTAAATGAATGAAATAGCATAATTGCCAAAGAATAGGGACTAGAAGTGAAACATTAGAAAAATAAAGGAAGGGAAGCCTCCTTCCTTCTCCTATAAATACCCCTTCTAATCATGATTAGAAGGTGATGCCTTGTAATAAACCTTTCCTTTTTCCCTCCATTTTAATAACATTTGAAATTTAAATACTTGTCATCCTTTACTATTCTCTCTAAGCTTTCATGGTTGATTATGTATGATTCAAAATAAACAAGACCTATCACCTTGTGTACAAGTTATTGGTTGGGATTTTGTGATGGTGGATATATGGTCTGATTGTAAGACACCATTACACTTCAAGCACGTGAAATAATCTTCTGCATCTCTGTAGATGATTGAATGGTTTGAATAATCCAACCAAATATTTCTGCCTCCCCTTTCTCAAAGGACCTCCTCACTCCATCTTTATTTCTTGAAGATTATGGCTAAGTTATGTTAAAAGAAACAATATTGTTACAATTGTAATATAAATATGTGAGAAGAGGAAATAAATTAAAGGTTGTTTCAGGAAAGGTTGTATCCGATCTTACTTTTCTCGAACCACAACTACAAAACAACAAATTTATGGGTTGAGTTTTGTAGAACTTAAAAAACTACATGTTAATCTTCTTAAACATTTTATAATCATAATTTACGACAACATTTCTATGAAACATTTATATAATTTTGTGTTAATGATATATAGTAATTTGTATATTTGTATAATATTACAAAGACTATTAAGAAAATGACATCATGGTAGGATCTTAAGATCCCGATCCGATCTTACGATCACGATCTTGCAAAGACGAAAACAATCCTAAGTAGGATCCCGATCATGAAAACCTTGCTACATGTACTACATAAAATGTATGCCAAGACACACTCCAACAATGTTAAAGTCGCTACTATTACTAATATGGATAATTATGTTATATTCTAACCTCGGCCTCACAGCACATTTGTTATAAACACTTCGATCATGGAATATAAAACTGAATTTCGACAACACAACAGCCCCGCCGCAACGCGCGGGCAATATGCCAACTCGTTGTTACCATTTTTTGTTTCATGTTGTAAGAAAAGGGAACTATAACAATACTACATACATGTATTCGTGGTCACAAAATTCGTGTCTTGTGCAATTGTAAACTCAATATATTTTTATATCGAAATTAAAAAGATTACATGCAAAGATAGTTTCTTTCCTTTATTCCTTATGTATGACACTTTTTATAAACTCAATATATTTGAAATATGATATGAATCTATAAATTTATAAACATTTTCATATTTTGTGCCGCTTTAAGTCACGTCTTAAAAACACCATGACTCATAAAGGCGTGAGGCTTCGCCATGACGCCACGCCTCACGCTATTTATAACCTTGATTATAAGTATATTATGTGTTAATAAAACTTAAAATAAAAGTTTTTTTCACTACCATTTTATTTACTTATAAATACCGCAACTTCTTTTATATACCCTCTTACAAGCATGGTGTTTTGATGACTTGGTCTATGGTTCTATTAATTCTCATGGTTGTCCAAGAATTAAGAAAATCATGCATGGTGTTTTGTATTATGCGATATGGTGGTATTTAGGAATGGCGAAACAAGGTTGTCAATGTGGATCAAAGCGAGGTCTCTAAAATCCTATTGCCATTCAAAGAGTCACAAAGACATGGATCTCAACTCGGTTAAAGACGAATGGTGTCAATCGAAACTGTCAAACTCGACGTCCTTTTGACATTCTTTCTTGTATATAGTTCTTAGTTTTGTGTATTTTCTGTTTGGTTGGTGTGCCTCTTATGGCGCCGTGGCTTGGTTTGGCCCGGTTGACCTTTCTTTCCCAAGTGTTTGTATAATCTTCACTTTATGACCGCGTTTATAAAATTCCAACTTTAAAAAAAATGTCATGTACGTATTGAAAATGCTTTAGGCTACCCACAATAAGGAGCCAAGGTGACCGACGTTTTCCTTGTCACATCAGCTTCATCTCTCCTGAGACCGACATGTGACCAACTTGGTGCAATAACGAGACCGACGCCACAAAAATACATTTTAAATCAAACCACTCACACACACAAACAAGCCAAGCAATTCGATCGCTTGGCCGACCGATTCACCCATATCGTCGTTGGGGGACGCGTCCCTTGTGGCTTGGTACCGATCGAGGTCGCCGATCTATTGGACAAGTCTCGGAGAATTTATAAGCACGTTAAAATCAGAACACTTTCTCCCTGTCTAGCACATGATTTTTTAGGAAAAGCTAAGTGATGACGTCGTCGCGCAAGCTTTTGCTCATATTCAGCCGGTACCAAACAAGGTCTAAACATGACATTTCTAGTTCTCTATACGCCCTTCACTCCTTTGTACCATTAGAAAGTTTAAAAGGAAAACTGAAACCTATTGTAAAGTTAAACAAGTGTTTAGCATGAAGCAAATAACTTAAACAAAAAGTAGCCTCGAGAAATACCCGAATATCGTATGTAACCTATTGTATTTGCTTTAAAAATATGTTGAGCTTTGTATTGTAAATTGTAGAAGTGATAGTTTCGCATATGATTTGGCTCTTTTAGTTGAGGACTCTCATTTCTCATTCAAAATTTAAGTGATAGATATACCTTTTCAAAAAAAATATATGAAAGATATGATCTTATTTTATTTTGTTTTGAAGTGTTGTTGATAAAAAACATACACTATACTTATAATATAAAAATGGTGTATGAGGTGTAAACGCTCAACTTGTATGAAGTGTAATTAAAGTTATCGGTCCATTTTGTTATTTTAATGATCCAAGCTACAAGTATTTCATTTGTTTGTTTGTGGCATAATTTTTTTAAAAAAGGGTGAATGGTGAACGGGTTAATATGTAGCTTCTTTTGTATGTCTAATTTTTTTTCTCAATTATACTATACTAGTTGGTTACCCGCACATAGCGGCGGTAATAGAAAATTTACTAACTCAACTATTTACGTAATTTCCTACCCGTTTAGTAATTTCGTTTCACAACACTTTAAATGTATGTGTTCGTTGTATGTGTTCGTTTGGGTTTCCCGTAGCTTTCCCGCAACACCATATTAACATCATCATTCTCGCATGTAAAGAGACAACACACTCTCCGAAAGTATATAGTTTTAACGTATCAAGTTTATATTTAATTAAGGTTAAAGTTGTAAAAAGTATAAATCAACATAAAATAAACCCACTAAAAATGTAAAAAATAAAAAAATTATAAAATATAACAAAATGTATGTTGAATTAAAGAGCACAAAATTTTAAAAAATATGGTGAAATTAGATCATAATAAAATTAAATTGATAAAAAGATATTTCAATTTGAAAATAAAGGTGATTTTTTAATCAAAATGTGACACATGTCACTTTTTGATGTGATTCTCAAAAATAAGATGAATGGTCAAGATTGCACCTCCTTATCTTAATTTTTAATGGGTCTCACATTATAAATGCTTTATATAGTAGTATAGATATTTAAAGAGCAAGATTGTTGGCCCGGGGCATTTTAATGAAGGTTGCATTAATTTTCTATCCGACCCATGCCTGACCCGCTTGATGCATTAAATGTTTACCCAACCCGATTCCTACCCAACTCCGACCCAACCTACTAATGAGACACGACACATCATAGAACTGAGAGAGATACGTGTTCACCACCGTCCCATTCTCTCTGATTCTTCACACCAAACTTCTCTCTCGATTCTTCCACAAATCTAAAATCACCCTCAACCTATCTTCATATACACACATAGATGATGATCTTCGTCGGCCCATTACTTTCTCACAGATTCTAGATCTATATTCTCCATTTTCTTCAAATTATAAAGGTGGCGGGTGGATTAGGGTTTGGTTGAAGTGGTGGCGTGTGGTGTTGGTGAAGCGGCGGAGGTGGTAAGCGTTTTCTATATCTTTTCGATTTTATGTAATTGATTTTTCTACTTTGATAATATGAATTTAGTGTAAAACGAAACCTCCGTTGACCTGAGTATGTTTTTTTATAAAATTATGATTGTTATGTGTGTTTGAAAAGGGTATGTGTGTATGATTCTTGATAGAAACTTTAAAGCTTAGGTAATTTGATGTTATCTCCTTGATTCCAAGGTTAATAAAGTTAATATTGTTTCTTATTTGCAGGTGCAACTAAAGATAACAACATATACAAAACATAACATGAAGATTACAACAACGATCAGAGATGGAGATGCACATGACAAGAACAATGGGGTTAATCAAGGGAGGCTTCAGGTATATAAAATTGTTGCTTTTTTTTGGCAAGTCGTAAATATTTTATTTTTATAAAAAAAATTGTTAAAGATTGGTGCTTTTCTGTGGTTTGTTATGTTTTGGTAATTGTGTTTTGTTTTCTTGGATGTATTTGATTTGATTTCAGTTTTTTATTTTAGGCTTACTTATATTGATAAACTTTTTCAGTGATATACATATTGTTAATATTATAGTAGAAACTCATTTTATAATTCAATATAGTTTAACTCTTCTTAAAGATGATTCATTATGTAACACTAGCAAATGGAAAAGGCTATGTTATGGGATTTAGTTGCTTTAATTTTTGGATCTATTTTTATAATTCAATCACAATTACCACCCCAAAATCTTTGGCCACCCATCATATTCAAACAACTTTCTTTTTTATTTTTAATGAGATTGTGTTTATAATCGAACGCATTTGAGTTACATTATCTTGGAACGAGATTCACCATCAAGAGTAGGAGAATTAAAGGTATGTTTTTGTTAAAGATTTTGTGTGGTATTAATTTATATAAGGTCGAAGATGTGATTCGTTAAGTGTATACGATTTTAATTTTTCTTTTTGATGTTTTTGGGTTTTTTTTCCCACACTAATTAATTTGTGTAAGGCTGAGGATAGGATTCATTGTTACATATATGAGAATTTGTTTTAAAGTGTATAACATTTAAAAAATTGGGTTTTTTTTTGCCTGAAAGTTGTTTTTTTCTTGATGGTGGGTTTATGTTGACTGTTTTATTTGGGTTTGCAAATACAGTTAGAATGGTGTTGTTATGAGTAGGATTGTTCACTTTTCGGATATAATGGAATAGTCCTTTCATGGTACAATATATTATGGTTTTTGGATTTTGGAAGCTTATATCTATATGGTCACAAGTTGCCATTTATACATAAATTGTTGTGATCAACAAGGCTCAGATATGCATAACAATTGAACAACGAGGATAAATCAGCCATGGCCGCAAGAATGGTGTTGTTATTAATATGGTGTTGTTATTAAAAAGTTGGTTGATTTTGGATGTTAAGTGTTATGTTTAAGCCTTATTCCGGATTTGGCCGAACTCAGCTTACGTGACTAGGCATGATATTTGTTCTTTCATACAAACAAAGCTTGATAAATTACTTTTATAAAAAATGATCCCCTACTCCTTTCCAGAGAATTCATGTAATGTTCTCTAATATATAGTTTAATACATTGATTAGAAATAACTATTAACTTGGACATTAGCAACTTAACCGATTACTTAAGCTGATATGAGTCCTGAATCTATTTCATTGGCTATAGGTGTTTTGTGTTGGATATAGGCTAAAATTACATTTTTTTACAGTTTTCTGGCCTTCACAACAGTTTCTAACTTCTTTTTTTTATGATGTGGGTTCGGCAGGCACCGGTTTTGTCGAAAGATGTTCATGAATTGTTTGAGGCTGATATGGAGGAGACAAGTGTACTTGAATCAAGAATAGAGACAGATTACTATGTGGCACAAGTGCCTGTGTCGTTTTAGTAAATCCGAGATAACATTTAGAGGAAAGGTATCGGACCCGTTCAACTTTTTTCTTATCAAAATGACTAGTTTGACCGAATTCGTTTTGACCTGTTACCTGCTTCTTAAGCTACCAGCCATGACGTTCATAATTTGCAGCCATGGCGGGGAAAATAATTAAATTTGCAGCAATGGCATGGCAAATAAATATGTTTGCAGCCATGGCGTGGCAAATAAGTACATTTGCAGCCATGGCAGGGCAAATGATTAGAATTGCATCCATGGGGCCATGGGTTGTGGTGGGAAACTTGGTAGGCTTGAAACCGTGGCGTACATGTTCTACAATTGCATCCATGGTGACAATGATGTGTCTGCAATTCCAGCATATTAACGCGTTAATATACGCTGGAATGGCAGACGCATCATTTTTAAAATACTTCCAGGGTAATTGATGTTTGTTTGAATAGCGAGTTTTATGACACATGAGCCGAAAACACATAATTAAGCTCACATGCCTTATTATTATTGATTGGTATGTGTTTGTTTTCGCCTTATTATTTATGTTGTCATACTAATTCCAATGAAAATTTGTGTTAGGTAACGACAACACACATCAGACGTTAAACAGGTTGGGTTTGGGTATCAAGGTTCCTGAAGGTGTTAAGAGTGCTATGAAATCCGTCTAAAAGGCCATTACCCAGAAAGCCACTGTCACATCTAAGGTTTCCGTCTAAAAGGCCGTTAAATGCATTCAAGGTTCAGGATGATTATAAGAAAAAAGAAGAGGTAAGTTGTTACTATTTTCCGCTGGTGTGTATTAAGCTCAACCATTAAAGTTGACTTTTTGTCCTATGTTTTGTTTTGTGTGGATGATAGATAACACAAGGACATGCTTGAAAAAGCAAAAACTGACTATCATAATCTGAAGAAAACTTTAGATGAGTTGCGGGAATCTAAGGTCTTATAAACAATCATTCTCACATCTTCTAATTTTTTTTATTTAATATAATGTAATGTAATGCATTACTGCCTGAACAAATCCATGGTGACTATAAGTTACAAGACTTGAAAAAGATGTTAAAAGAGTTGGAAATAAAGGAAAAAGGTTAGAGTGAAAAGCTCAAGAATTTGAACAAAACTCTTTCCAACCATATGGAACAGTACGTTTTAATACACATACCTCTTCTTAAACACGCGATCAGATTTTTAGTGCAACTTTTAATATTCCTTTGCTCTCTTATAATGGCAGAATCAAGAAAGATTTAATGGACCCAGAAAAACTTGAAGCTACACTTGGAGATGAATCTCTTGCCAAGAGTTCTGATCTTAAAAAGACATTAGAAATGGTGGCGCTATTTGAAGCACAAATGAAAGAGATGAATCCTATACTGAATTATCAACGGATGTGGGGGCTCAACCTGCGCCAAGTTCAGTTGCTACACCAATAACAGAAACAGGTGCTTCGAATTTTTTGACTTTCTTCTTGCATGTGTAGGTTCACTGCTAAACAAAATATACACTCTTAATTTGCATGTTCCATTTTTAGTTAAAAAAAACATTGACAATTAATTTACTACGAAGTACTACTTTTATTTTTCTAGCAAACTAATTAATTTAGTACAGTACTACTTTATTCACCACAAGCTATATGTTTATATATACGTGTATAACATAAGGCACAAAAGCATCATTCTAAGCTATGGCGTTCCTAACAATATATTATTTTCTTCTATATCATTACATCTTTTAGTATTTGTAAGTTGTTTTGCTACTTTATCTCTAGAAACCAAAACTCCACCTTCGAGCAAATGGCTTGAACCATATAGAATTTATCTCATCGATCACGATGTCCGGGGCTAATCTATTAATGTAAAGATGGACCATCAGGTTTACTCAATCCCGGTGAGATGTAAAACAAGCTGTTGATGTTAGAAACAATATGCTACAATGCATATTCTTCACCTTCATTAATGATATTAGGATATGTTGATGTAAAACGTTAATCTATCAATGATATTAGGATGTGTTGTTCCTAACATCAACCCGGTGATTCTATCTTAAATAAGAAGTTTTAAATAACCTGCTTATTCGAAACTGCTTATTTACAAAGAATAAGCTGAGATAAGCAGGGCTCATGGTCTATGAAATTGTAACTTACACATCATTTAAGTAGGGGTTGTTTGGGATTGTACATGAAACTATACATTATTAAAAAATATCAACTGTTTGGGTATGCTTATGAAAATGGGATAATCACATTCCGTAATAGTTTCGTTACACATATCTTAAATTTGTTTATACACAGGGATTTCGCTTTCTTTTCAGTTCTTTTTGTGTTTGTGGTCATCATCTAAAGTTTGTGTCTGCTAACAGGAAGGGTGGATCATGAGTGGAGATATTACTGAATTAATTCACGATTAATTCTCAAAACTAGAAGCTGGTAATTCTTCACACGAGTTTGCGATGAAAGAAATCAAATTTGAAGATCCTGAGTAAAATTATGGAAGTGTCATGCCTTATAAGCAAGATATGAAAGTCTCGAAAAATACTAGGTAAAGGTGATGGAAGATGCCCAGATGACTCTGAAACTTCCAAATTCAAAGGTTTTTCGTGGGCTAAGATTGAATTGGCTACCAAATGCCTTAGTTGGTTCCATAATTGACACTGTTGGGAAAGGAATCGATGCACAGTTTTGGGTACGCATTCTGACTTAACAATCTTTTAAAATAGAGAAATAACCTCCAGGATCTCTTTAAACATCAACCTTCTTAGATAAAATGTGAAGTTAAGAATACTCTTGAAATGCTTGGATATCACCATAGATAACCGCTTAATGCAAATCAAATACTTGCAACCTGTTATAGGGTGAAGGATGACCGAATTGAAGCTTAGCATCTGTTAACTGTGGGAAAGTTCTAGGAGAATCTTTAGTTAATTGTTTATCTGAGAGTGCATCCATAGAAGAGAAAGAGATGATGTTGCATATCAATGGGGATCAATTAACGAGTCAAATGATAAAGAAAATAATGCATCAACCATACATGAAGATAGTATAGCGAAGAATGTAGATAAATCAATGGATCCTTTTGAAATGGAGAAACTCACCAAACCCGAGTTGAGTGACTCAGAGGAAAAAGAGTGAATTTCCAAGAAGCTCAAATGAGGAAGAGGTTGAAACTACTATGCAGACGCTAATAATTCTGATTCTAAAGTAATCATTAGTAAAGAGGAAGTTTATACGATGAGTAATTGCTCTGAATTTGAAGACTAGGAAGTTTATATGATGAGTAATTGCTCTGAATTTGAAGACGATGAATTTTGATAAGTTGTACTCGGCAGTAATGATGGAGGTATGTTTCAATCCTATAAACTTTGTCCCTGTATTTTTCTAATTTCTATTAATTACCGCAATAGAATGACGTTTGCAAAACTTTCTTTTCTTTAATACTTTAACTACAAAACTCCAATCTGCAAAGCTCAATGCCACTAAAATTCATCAGTTGTGTTGTGTTGTCATGCGTACAACTTAATGAATAC
This sequence comes from Tanacetum coccineum, assembly GCA_026074375.1. NCBI lineage: Eukaryota > Viridiplantae > Streptophyta > Magnoliopsida > Asterales > Asteraceae > Tanacetum > Tanacetum coccineum. The sequence continues at coordinate 59,866 of BQNB010024185.1, forward strand.
ATGTTTTTCCTTATTTCTAAAAATTATATGACCGCTTTACAAGTAAACATAATACAAAATAAAATGTAAATAATATGAAAAGTTATACTATAAACTAACTAAATTTGAAATTTTGGTGGATCAACTGATGTGCTTTATGTTTCTTTTTATTTCTTAACTAGTTAGCTAGATGTTTGTGGTGAGAAAGGGGACTGATGACAGTAGGTCAATGCCCCAATGGTTTATAAGTTTTAGCCGGTTTCATTAAGCACGATATACAACATTTATTCGTACATTATGTATGGTAGTGTGAATTATAATTTTGTATATGATGTGCTGCAGGAGGTTTTGTAGCAACAAATTAGCAGCCGGATAATTAAGAGATGATGAAGAAATGATTCATTGTGTGTTGTAATAAACAATGTGTTAATCATTTGTGTTCAAAATTTCATGCTTGATCCTACAGATATTGATATAGCTGCTCTTTATATTTCGTTCAGATATTGATATAGCTGCTCTTTAGTTCAGTAAGCACAACTGCTTATGACGTTTGCTTTTCATTTTTTGTCAGATCCTAGATCCTGGCAATATGGCAACTAAACCCGCGCTCCGCAGCGGAGCGCGGGTTAAAAACCTTGTTAAAAAAAACTATTAGTTCTTGCAATTAATGCATAAGTAGTTGTAAATTTGTAAAGAAACAAGGCTTTTAACCCGCGTTTCGCTACGAAGTGCTGGGTTTTACGCCTTTTATTTTTTTTCTGAGCGCTATTTTATAGTGCATCTTCAATGTGCAATTCTCTTTGACACACAAAGTATCAAATGGAAGACCAAGCGACAACAATATTAGGCTTAACAAATACTACAATATGCGTTAAAGCACACAATTTGAGACTACACACTAACTAAATGCTGCAAAGTTCAACTTAAGAGTATGACTTAGGTACTCTCGCCTTGAGAAATTACGCAGCTTATGATCGTTTCCAAATAGTTGCATAAATCATTTACTTATGGAAAATGAGATGTTAATTTTTTTTACTTCCATTTACCAGAAACTTGTTTATACAATATGGGTTCTTGTACAATCTTTCGCAAACATACGTAAACACGAAAAAAAAAGATACATTAAATCCATATTTCTAGCAAATGATGATTGATCGAACGC
>BQNB010024186.1:10212-52255 GCA_026074375.1 Tanacetum coccineum
GGCTTGTTTCCTTTCTTAACTTAATACACGTTTGACTACGAGCTAAGAACTAATATATTGGTAGTGACCGAGTCTTTTTTTGATTTCAAACAGAGCATATTTGCATGATTTTGAGGGTTAAATGACCCTGAAAAAGTGTATAAAATGACACCTCATCAATAATGTCTGGGCCAATAAAGCTCTCATGATAATGTCAAACCCTGCTACTGAACCATTCGATAACCAACCACCACGATCAGCAAGATCCTTGAAATCTCAACCCCAGTCCATACATCAAAAGTTCAAAATGCACCAAAAGATACCAAACTCGCCGTCCCAAACATCTAGTCCACCAAAAGAGTTATTTTATAACAACGAACAAAAGGCACAAACGACCCCAACATGAAAAAGCCTAAATGTGAACCTGCACTAACAAAAGATACAAGGAAAAAGTGAAGGCAAATCCATTTTAGTGGCGTAATATCAGTGCGCCTCATCTTAGTCTTTTGTACATTCAAACAATAGCTTAACCAATTTGATGTAGCCGTGTATTTTGTATAACTATATATGTAACCTAGGCACAACTATTTTGACAAGCATAACTAAACTGAAGATTAGTATCTCTCTCCTTATTTATAGGAAAAAAATAAGTAATGCAAGTATTAATGCATAATATACAACCTCTAATGCACACATCAAAATAACAAAATAGTTTCTTTAATATTAATACATAATTAATACACCTCATTACTTAAAAATACAATCATATATTCACATTGTACAACAACTAAAAGCATATATTTACAAAATCGTACATATGATGTCTCCCTAAAATGATGGTGCATATAGTTTTGAAAACCAGACCGGACCAACAGGTTCAACCTGGAACTAGAGTCACCATCGGTTCAACTAGCCAATAAAAGCCGTCCGAAGACGAACCGATGAGGACCCGTCGGAACCGATAAAACGGGTTAAGCAGGCGTCACCGAGATCAAATTCTTTTTATTTATCTGGTTAATCGTCATAGGTACCCGCCGCCGTAACGCACAATTACCCTACTAGTAATCAAGTGACTTAAAATCCAAAAAAATATGTATAAGATTTGGAAGCCAAATAGAGCAAAACACGAAAATCCATTTACTTCTTTTTGGAACCAATTTCAACAACCCATTTAAGTATAAACATGTAGCAAAGATAATATAAAACAAAAACATGATTTAAAATTAAAACAAAATAAAAAAAAACATTTTTTTAGAAATTTTATTGATTGTAGTTATGTGTAAGTAACGTCTCAAAATAAATGTTTAGTTTGACTTTTACGAGTCAAATTAGTTCAACTTTTACCTTATTTTTTTGTCATTTAATATTTGAAGAAAATTATACCAATGAAATACGCTTAAAATATAATTCATTCATATATTTTACATCAAGTATTATATAACACACATAGTTAAGGTAAAATTAAACCAGTTTAACTCTGAAAAATCAAATTAAACACTTATTTTAAAACGAAGATAGCAGTTTTTTAAAATTACCAAGTCCTTACATGAGATTTTTCTTTATTAACCTATATACTATAGAGCATCAACTTTGGCGCTGTAGTTGCTACAGTGCTACAGTACGGCCCAAAATTAGCCCAAAAAATTGACCCAAAATCTGGCCTCCAAGTAAAAAAAAATTTACAAAACGGCCCCTCAACTTTTAAATGTTTACGATTTTTTTACATAATTTTTTAAAAAAAAAGGCCCTTCAAATTTTTATTATTCACGACTTTTTTACATAAAAATTTTAAATAAAAAATATACGGACATAAATGTCTTTGGACCACGAATAAAATGAGCCCAATATGTAGCAAACATATGGCACACTTTCAATGAAAAATACAACTCTTTAAATTACGACCAAAACGAGTCCAATATTGAAACGCTTTACGATCTTATAAAAAATCTTAAAGTTTAATACACATTCTTATAAAAAAAATATGGTAAACTTTCTTTAAAGTTTAATAAACCGTGCTGCCCTGCCGCAACGCGTGGGTTAAATTTCAACTCGTTATATAAAAGATTAAATGAATTTAAAGAAAAAAAGGTGGCGGCCCAAGGGAAGGGAAGGCCCGATCCTAGCCCTAAATTATGATTTGGTTGTGCCGTTTGCCCGTTTGTTGAATTAAAAGATACTATCCTCCTTCTTCTTCTTCTTCTTGTTCCTCCAAAAGACATAGACATAGAATTAGACATGGGTGGTAGAGGTAGGTCGAGACGAACTCAAAGAAAACATTTTCGTGATGGCAGAGAAAATGTTTGGAAAAAAGAAGAACAAACAGAAGAAAACATTAATAAGAGACCCGTTCATTGGCAGGCCTTTGCTATTGACAACGCTGCTTTTGATGCTTACTACAAGGTAAGTAATAACACTTCTTAACTTATTATTATTATTCAATACTAATAATTGCTTTTGTAAAAATAATAGGAGCAAGGAATAGTGTCTCCTCATGAGTGGGATTCTTTTGTTGAATGTCTAAGGAAGCCTCTTCCTGCAGCTTTCAGAATCAACTCTAGCAGTCAGTTCTCTACGGATCTCAGGTCCCAGCTACAAAATGAGTTTATGAAATCTCTTCAGTCAGAGGTCTATTTCTATATCACGTGTTTAATACTACTGTAATAAATAGTCGGGTACCCGCTCGTTGGGTACCCTTGTAATTAGTTGGCGAGCAAAATATATTATGGTGATGAATAGATGAACAAGACTGTGTATTGGTAATTGGTAACCATATTATGTTTAATATGACTTCGTAACATTGGTCACAAATAACTCCTATGTAGTATAGATTATGTTGTGGGCTCAAATTAGGAAAGTACAGATAAATATTGAAGGTTATCGGGAAAACTTTGAATGAATATCAAAGGTAGTTTGGTTGGGAATATTAAATGATAATCAAGGGTAATATAGTTATTTTGCTACGCTGAATTTTCAACAATGTGGTTGCTCTTTATGTGTAGTATAGATATAGATATTTGTACCTTTGAGGGCATACTATCCTTTTTTTTATATTTCATAATTCTTTCAGGTTACAGATGGGAATGACGCCGAAGGCATAAAGTCGCTGTCATGGTACCCTGATAATTTTGCTTGGCAATCAAGTTTTTCAAGAATGCAGCTTAGAAAGAACAAATCTCTTGAAAGGTCAATTTCTTATGAATTCAACTTATTTTTAGCAACTTAGTCAACATTGATCAACAAGTTTATTGAATCCTTAAAATTTCAGGTTTCATGAGTTCTTGAAGCAAGAAAATGAAATTGGAAACATCACGCGACAAGAGGCTGTTAGCATGGTGTGTAACTTTTGATTTATACTCTGTTTCGGTATTGCATTCTCTAAGGAAGATGATCAAGCTCAAACTTTTTTTTTCTAATTTGTTTTTTAATTTGCATACAGGTACCTCCGTTATTCCTTGATGTTCATAAAGATCATTTTGTTCTTGACAGTAAGTTCTAAGACTAGTGCAACCATTATATACTTTTCACGCAAACGCAATGAACATATGCATGTATAAGGAGTATATTTTCTTTTGACATAAACCCATGTAAATTTATACGAGTTTAGCTTAATAGTTACAGTAATACACACAAAGATTTACCCCTTTCAAAAAAGAGATGGTATTTTGATCATTTCCTTATAAGTGGGTGGATTTGGTTATGGTTTAAATATTAACGGCTCAAATGGATTAAGTTAAATATAACGGAAATGGGTGAATTCTACACAAACTTGATGGTTAATAACTTCTAAATCAGTTTTATATCCGCTAAATTGGTATTGTGATAACATACCAAGTTATCTTATTTGTTGGTATCAATAAAAAATGGACAAAAAAAAGTTTGAAGGGGAACCTAACTTGATGTGAGCGGTACCAAAAACAACCTCCCAGACCAACTTGTACATTTTGTCACCTCTAGTTAACACAATTAGTGCCAAACTAAATGACTGCATTGTTTGCTTTGTGCAGTGTGTGCAGCTCCGGGTTCAAAAACATTTCAATTACTTGAAATGATACATCAGACATCAGAAGTTGGAACTTTACCTAGTGGAATGGTTAGATAACTTAGATATCTCTATCTGACACATACTATTTATGTTTTACAAGCTTCGTATGTGTAGTTGAGAATTAAGAAATTTATAATTCTCTTGGTGTAGGTCATAGCAAACGATGTGGATGTACAGCGATGTAATCTTCTTATTCATCAAACAAAGAGAATGTGCACTGCCAACTTGATTGTCACTAACCATGAAGCCCAACATTTTCCTGGTTGTCACATGAGAAAGAATCTAGTAAATGTTTCTGATTTGGGCATGACTGAGCTTTTATTTGATCGTGTCCTGTGTGATGTTCCCTGTAGTGGAGATGGTACTCTCCGCAAGGCTCCTGATATCTGGAAAAAATGGTAATTTGCTTCAACTTCTGGTAAATGGGTTATATTTTTTGGAGCTGAATTGAAGGTTCTTTATGGAGCTGTTTTTAAATTATAATTGGTTGTCTTAATCTAAATATATCTTGATGAATTTCTATGCTCTTCTATATCCTCGTAAAATACAGGAGTGTGGGGATGGCTAATGGTGTCCACTGTCTACAACTTCAGATAGCCATGCGAGGTTTGTTATACTTCGCATATGCATTATCCATTATAAATTGGTACTTTTCAACGCTGTTGCATTTTTCAATATATCGTGCTAATCTAATAAACAAGTACCTTTCAATTCTTGTATGGCCGTGATAGATATCATGATCTTTTTCAGAGTACGTAGTACCCAAATATGAGCTGTATATTTAATTTGGTCAAGTGGCATGCGGATGATAATCCACTTGACTTAGATCGAATGGACTGAGCCATAACTATGCGATCATTCCAAAGTTATAGTTGCTTAAAGCCATGAGATTATTCGAAGATCTGTGCTCATCTATTTTTCTCATATTCTAAAAGGATTGTGTTCATTTGAAGTTATAGGAAACAGTCATAAATTCTAACTTATATTATCAGTGTAAGAGAACTTTTATCAGTACTAGTAACTCTCCCCTGAAAATCTTTTCAGGTTTGGCTTTGCTTAAAACTGGTGGAAGAATGGTTTACTCAACATGCTCTATGAATCCAGTGGAAAATGAGGCTGTAGTGTCTGAGGTGATGCATGTGTTTGAAACTCAAGTTGCAATTTAAGTGTAATTTTTTTTTCAGGCACTAAATCTGTAGTTTTGTCTATTTCAGATACTGCGGAGGTGTGGAGACTCTGTTGAGCTTGTAGATGTATCTACAGAACTCCCTCAGCTAATTCGCAGGCCTGGTCTTAAAAGTTGGAAGGTTTGTCTTCACTTTTCCTTCTGAATGCAATGCCTAGTTATTGCTTAAAGCTTATTTGGAGGTCTAAGTTTGTTTTCTCTTCGATTATTTTTTTTCCTTATTCTCATGTAGGTACACAGTTTTACTATTATTAGTATTATATAATACTACACTATATCTAGTTAACTAAACTCCACTTGATCATCCGATCTTCTCGAGACACAAATTTAAACAAGAAGACTTGTCAAATGATAATCTGAATTTCTATTTTGATCTTTTTGTGACTTCTTGAAATGAGTGCACCAATTTTTTAGATACAAAATAGAATTTGACCAAGTAGATGCAGGTTCATGTACGATTTGGTAAACCAGTGCTTAAGTTTGGATACCAGTGAATATTGCCAAGAGTTACGAAATAACAATGTAGTTGATTCTCAGTATGTAAAAATCAGAGCTCAATTCATAATTCATAATACCGCTGTGCCGAAAATAAATAACATATGATATCCATACAGTGCATGATTCTTATGGTCTGTTTTAGTTTTCCATTAAGTTATGTCAGGTAAAGTGTTATTAGATATCTAAGTCAGTAAATGAAGAATCGCTCCTATGCTGAAGAAACTCTTTAAATTGTAGTAAATATTCGTCGGTCCGGAACAAGTGCTGAAGAAAAACTGACTGTATGTAAATGTGTAAAATAAAATATGAGTTTATATATTTTTCGATAGTATGTAATAATAATATAAATTCAAAAATATCCTAGCACAAAAAAAAAACTAGTAACGTATAATATAATAAATGTTGGTTGTCAATTGGAATATCTTATGATCTGCATTATCATTGTTTGACCTTCATTGGAGGTGCAGGTTCGAGACAAAGGTGTGTGGTTAGCTTCTCACAAAGATGCTTGTAAACATGGAAGACCTGGTATCGTTCCGAGCATGTTTCCTTCTGGACAAGTCCATGTAGACACACCCGACAGTGATCAGAAAATAACAGCTGGAGAAATAGTTGAAGAGGGTGAACCGGCCGATCTTTTGGTATCCGAAGTTTCATCTCTTCCATTAGAGCGTTGCATGCGTATAGTCCCTCACGACCAAAACACTGGAGCCTTTTTTATTGCTGTTTTGCAGAAGATAGCTCCTTTGCCAGGTGATTTCTATGTTCCCATAACTTTCCAACATTAATCTATCCTTAAAAACCAAAACAGCAAGGATAATTTTTAATGTCATCAATCTCATGTGTAAAGCAATCAACACCTGTAATTTTACATGGACTCATGCATCCAAATCTCTTATGAGTCTACTTTTAATTAATATTCTCACCGGATCCTTACTCTAAATAGTAATATATTTTCTAATAAAATAACGACAGTTATGCAGTAAAAATACCCTTTAGACCCATCACGTTGTTTAATTATATGCATTTGTTTCAGTTCTATTTTATCCATTACAGTCACAGATAGAACATAACCCTGCTGATTTCATTTTAAGTAAATGGGTGGCAATATTTACTCTGCTTTGTAGCTAAAGAATCACTAAAGTGCTTGTCATGTTTTTTCTTATTGTGCAGTCTTGCAGACAAAGTCCAACAAACAATCTGATTCTGATGAAAAGGTCAAACAAGTAGAAGTTGCCGTGGAAAAAGATGCTAATGAAATGGATGTAGATGTGACAAATGAAGAACCTGCAAAAGCATCAGCTGATGCTGGTATAGTTGATAATGAATCTGAAGAAGCTTTCTTGGAAACGAATCCAAGTAAAAAACTAAAAGGATCTGAGCCAGAGTCAAATAAAGTAAACTCTCGTGCAGCAAAGGCTAATGACAAGAGAAAGTTGCAGGTTCAAGGCAAGTGGTATGGGGTTGACCCTGTTGTTTTCTTCAAGGATGATGCGATACTCACTAATATCAAGGAATTCTATGGGATTCATGATTCGTTTCCGTTTAGTAATCGCCTTCTTACAAGAAATAGTGATACCAATCATGTGAAGAGAATTTATTATATGTCAGATTCTGTCAAGAGCGTGGTGGAACTCAACTTCTTAGGTGGCGAGCAACTCAAGATAACTTCTATTGGTTTAAAGATGTTTGTAAGTTTCTCGTGCCGATTTTTCTAGTTGTCAAAACGAGTGGGTTGGGTATCGAGTCAAACAGGTTTAGATCAAAACATGTACTTTTCACTATGAGCTGAAACAAGGCTGTCAACACCAGGTTGACCCTGAGCCCTACATGTCCAAAAATTTAATTTTTAGAAGTAACTTGTTAAATATAATCTAATTTTTTCGACCCATCCAACTGAACTTTCTCATCTTTTTAACTTGTATTTTGGTCTGACCCGTTCCCGGAATCGACTTATTACAAGGAAATTCGTTGAAATTGCTACATATAGGTCTTTCTAACTAAATTCAATGCTGTACGTTGAAATTGCTAGTGTAGAATTTATGAGGTTAATTTGGTTTTTAATCCAGGAAAGGCAAACATCGAGAGAAGGCACTTCCACGCCTTGTGTATTCAGAATATCTTCAGAAGGTTTGCCATTGCTTCTTCCACATATGACCAAACAGATAGCTTGTGCATCTCCAGTGGATTTTAAGCATTTACTGCAATACAAATCCATCAAATTCCCAGATCTAGTTGATGATGGATTTCGTGAAAAGGTTTCAACCCTTTCGTTGGGCTGCTGTGTCGTGGTTCTAAACCAAGGTTTGTTTTATAAACAAATTGTCATTGTTCAAGTTCTATGCCATGCTTCGGGTTCGGGCTGGTCTTTGGAGCGGTTATAAATATGTTTGGGGTTTAAATGGGATAAGTACAAGTAGTGCTTGGTTGATGACCCGCCATGTATCTGTCTTTTAAGAAGTATATTACTAACACGACAACATAATTTTCAAATAACTATTCAGGAGAATATAAAGCAATTGAACAAAGTTAAGGATTTTTTACGTGTTTGACCCGATCAACCCATATGACTCATTTTGGTACAACTCGAAATGAGTGATTTGTATATGAATGTATGATTTAAAATGAAATAGCACCTCTAAGCCATACTCTCATTCCTCAGTATTTCGTTTTTTGTTGCATGGCAGGTAATGAGGGGTCATCAGATCCGCCTAGAGCAGATAAATCAACAATTGCCATTGGTTGCTGGAAAGGGCGGTCTAGCTTATCTGTGATGGTGACAGCAATCGACTGTCAGGAGCTGTTGGAAAGGTTATTGGTTCGCTTTGAGACCGAGAAGGGATCTTTGCCAGACAACAACCTGGCTAATGGTGATGAAGCAGTAAAAACTGATGATGTTGAAGTAAGGCAAGATTCTGAAACTGTAACATTGACAACAACTGTTGGTTGAATTCAAAGTAACAAAGTTTAAGATTGGTTCTTCTGGTGATGTATTTGGGACTATAAGATTTGTAACATCTATTTATTCGGAGTGAATTAGAAAAAACCATAAATGAGAAAAGAACACTGAAATTTTGGGGAAGAGCATCTATGTGGAATGTTCTCTCTATCTACTTTATTTAATTATAACATTTACCATTTTTCAAGTCTTTTTTTGTTGTATTGAAGAAAGCTTGATCGTGTTATGTATAATATCGAGTTCCTTGATGAGTACCCAGGTTTATAGCAATCTTTTAACCATTTAGGATTTCTGATCATTCTCCTGCTGTATTGAACATCCCTAAACTAGCTATTTCGAAACCAAAACCATTTAAATTTCCAAACTTTGTCACCCATAAAGGAAAGGTCAGGATCTCAGCCCTAGGAGTTGTTTTATAAGACAAAATTGTGTGGTAAAACACTTACCTAAAAACTATTGCAAGGTGGTTAACGCCATAGTGTGGCACTTTGTAATGACATAATGTTGGATCCTAGTGTAATGGGCGAAATGATATGGTTTAGTAGTTATTACAATAAAAAGAGTTAAGTACATTTTTGGTCCTTGTGGTTTGGTGCATTTTCTCACTTTTGGTCCAAAAATAAAAAAAGGTTTGGTTTTGGTCCAAAACACATAGTTTCGTTCCACTTTTGGTCCAAAAGACATAGTTTCGTTACACTTTTGGTCCAAAAGACATAGTTTCGTTTCACTTTTAGTCCAAAAATTTTAGTGCAAATTCACGGGATTGGACTAAAAGTGGACCGAAACTATGTTTTTGGACCAAAAGTGAACCTTTTTTGAATTTTGGACCAAAAGTGAACTCGCACCAAACCACAAGGACCAAAAATGTACTTAACTCCAATAAAAATGATTGAATCACTAATTGTATTTGTTAAAAATTTAGATGGAAAACAATAATAACAAAAATAACTCTTCGTCACTTCGCCTTGTTCTTGAGAAGGACAAACTTACTAGAGCTAACTTTCATGACTGGAGAGGAATCTTCACATTGTACTCCGACATGAACGAAAGTGGCATTTCCTAGAAAATCCCATCGGCCTAGCACCTGCGTCTAACCCCTCAACAACGGTCAAGAATGCTTATCAAAGGCATGTCAATGACTTTCTAGATGTAGGATGTTTAATGCTGGCCACCATGACACCTGAGCTCCAAGTTAACTACATGGAATCTAACCGTTGTAGTGGAGTCTAGGTAAGACCGAGAGATTGATCGTTGTATAAGGGAATAATGAGGCAGGTTTGTAGTGTATGACGAGTTGATATAAAAGGTATGAGAAGAGTATTTTTGGTATTTTATGTGTTTTATGAAAGCAAGTAAAATTTCGAGGTTTGAGATAGCTTGTTTTAAGACTAATATTAACCTAAAATGCAAGAAAAGTAAATTAACGAGGAAAAGTAAATTCGTGTGAATCAATGGGAGATAAAGGTGTATTTACCTAGGGTGCACTATCCATGCTAGCTATCTAATTCTACCTATCGATTGCCACTTCCTTGAATGATTGAATGCTTATGATTCCTATGTAACGATTATACTAATAGCATTTAATGGTCATGTTTCGTAGCTAATTGCTAGAGGGATGGACATTAGGCAGGGGCGTTATAGCAGTTACCATATTATTAACTAGAGGGACGTGAGACCTAAGACCACAAGTTATCCAAGTATCTAGCTTGTACTCTCGGCGGTTATCTAAGGGGACAAATGTTAATAGGGTATTGTGGACAATCTATTTAAAACCAATTAAGTAGAGGACATAGATTAGTCAGGTTTCATACTTAATTGAGGAATCACAACCACTCAATCAAACAAAGAAATCGATAGGATGATAAGAATTATAAGCTAACAAGTTTCATGCAAAACCCTAAGTAAATACTAAGTTTCTAGCCTAGCATAGCAATCGACATAATTAAACAAACAATGTTAACCATAATTGAATGATTAAATAAACAACTTATCTCTTCAATACATATGAAGTCATGAGACTAAAAAGGCTGGAAAGTAGCTAAAAATCATATAGGGTTTATCTCCCAATAACTCCACACACAAATATGTAAAAGGCAAAATTATATATACAAATCAGGCTTGTGATGGCGTCAACTTATAGCAGTGACGCCATCACGTCGTCAATTGAGTAAGGGTTTTTGTCCACCGCCATAGTGTGACAATGTCAGCTTATGTGGTGCGATGGCGTCATGAGTGATGTGTGACGGCGTCACGATGAGCGTCTCCACACATTGATCTGAAACTAAATTCTTCAAAGTCTCACTTTCTAGGCACTTATGTTGACGGTGTCACGTATGCCGGTCTCAAAGGTGAAAGTTGTCTTTTTCTTCCGTTCTTCGTCCAAATGAGCCCGAGCTTCGTACGTGTCCAGCAAATCCATTTCAAAAGACCTAAAAGCTAAAAAGAAGGCAGTAAATGATTCAAAGTGCATTAAATTAGGGGCTAAATCGCGGCTTTAGGGGCTTGTTGGTGCAACATTGACTAGGATCTCCTTTATGTTTTAATGATGTGAAATAAACGTTCGCAACACTTAAAATAACAAACAATAGACAAATTCCGGAAAACTAAAAAACTGAATATGGCACGGTCACGCGTCAGCACGTGGCTAGCGCGCCACTCACGGCTTCCGTTTTTAGGGATTTTGCAAAGTCGGCTTTCCTCTTACCCGACACATGTGAAAACTTCAATAAAAGTATGTACATGATATTTGAGCATTTGGGAACACTCTAAATGAGGTTTAGACTTAAAGAGGAGCAAACACAAATCCTCCTGTTTTTCAACAAAACGTCAACTCAATTCTTTTATCAAACGTCTCTAGCCAAGGCCAAAACTTCTTTTTAAACCTAGTATGAACATACTTTCAACATACCATCAAACAAAAGTATTCATTTGACTCTAATCCGGATTTACGTTATTCCTAATCACGTAACGGGTTGTACTACCTTATTGGTCAAACTAAGTTAAAGGTCACTTTGCGTAAACGCATCCTTTCCTGTTATGGGATATGTTTTACTTAAGATGCAAAGCACTTAACTTGTTTGCGTCATGATGATTAGTGATCTAATCCATTGTTGATTATCATGGATTAAGTCCGAGTGACTATCTGAGTTTGTGGCATTTGAAGGTTAACCATACTTTGAGTTTTCCTACCTCCCTACTTATAAATGATTTACAAACTCCCACATGTATTACACAATTCACTTCTCCACTAAGCATTCCCAAATCATTTGTTAAACCCTTCTTCCCATCAAATGATTATACACACCTTGCTACACAATCCAAACATTCTATACCAATCCCCAAATCATTCTTTAATCATTATTGCCCAACTCTTTTCTTTCTTAATGGCAACATGATTAATTCATAACCAATCCTTTGATTATTCTCTTCTTCATCACCAATCTTATCTCCAAGCTTAAACCTTTCCCACATAAACCTTCCCCAAGCTTATCCATTCACTTTACAACTCACATTCCCTTACACATTGTACTTGTTGTCCCCTACATTCCCCACATAAGCTCTTTTCCATCAAATCACAACATTCTCTACCATACAATCCCTATTACATCTCCTCCCTTACATACACTCTCATTTGAATTCAAAATACACACACACACGCTCTCAAAGCTTTCTTTATACACTTCTCACACCCTTCTACAATTGAATTCAAATCACCAAGCTTCCCTCATACAATGTGCCACCTCACCACCTATCTCAACCATTCAAATTTGAATTTGATCTTTAGGCTCCAAACCATCACATCACTCCAACCTATTGCCGACTCACTACACCTCAACCTTATCTTTATCTTCAAATTTAAATTTGGATTCTTAGGCTCCAAAACATCACATCATGCCAACTTATCTTATCCCTCTTTTTATCCTATATGTTCAATTATATTTGAATTTGAAATTCAAATTCTATCCCTCCAGCATCCACACTTTCTCTTCAAGCAAAGGAATATTACTTTGGTATATTCCCTATACTTTTGGCATATTCTCTTCTATCCTGACTATGCCAACTCATCCACTTAACCATGGTTAGTTTTCGACTAACCATTTTACATATGAGGAATACCCAAACACACCCTTTGTCCAATACTTCTTTTCTATCTCTTTGATATTGTACAAACATCCCTAAATCTTCTTTTAAACTACTTTACAAACGTTTTTATCAAATGGCTATTTGAGTTAGTTGACCTTGATTGTAATAATAGTGAAAATGTCAAAGCGTGAAGTACAATTAGGGGTTTAACAAGAGCGGGTATTTAAAATGCTAAAATCCCAAAAAACCAAGACGGGATTCTGGCGCGCTGGCCACGCGCTGACACGTGGGCTGCGCTCCACTCTCGAATTGGTTTTTACCAATTTAGGATTTTGTCCCTTAAATACCCCCAACTTGGCCTTTGTATTTCTCATCTCTTGCCATTCTTTTTTTTCTCTCTTTTTCTCTTCACCTAACCTCTAAGTCTAACACATCTTGTGTTCTTAATATTCTCATCTATCATTCTATTGAAGAACACATGTCCACAAGAGAGATACACAAGTACCTAATTCATACTTGTGTGTTATTAGTTGAGGGTCTTCTTTCTCATACTTTTTTTTATAATCGAGTCTCTAGGTTAGGTTAGGACTTGATTCATATCCACAAATTTATTCAATTTGGTTGTCAGGGAAGTCTTGTATCTTTGTGATCAAGCCCAGATCATTGGGGATCTAGTTGGGGTTTGGTAAGCTTCCAAGGGAAGTTCTTAGTGGTCCTAGTTGATCTTAGTGATCCTAGTGGCAAAGTCAAATCACGAGTTCTTAAAGGTGGATTATGAGGGGGGAATACCGTAGGGAGTAGCTCTTCTTAGTGAGCGCCGATCTTAGTGCATATCGGTGGAGTGAAGTTGTAATACGGTTTATAGTCTACCATAAGGATTATACTAGAGTAATAGTATAGGTGTCGTGGATTCACAACTAGACATATGGATGGTATAAACCCCCCATCTTGACCTAGTATATATCACGGTCTCTCTCTCTCTCTATGTCCATCTACTTATTGTTCCTTTAGTTAAATAGATCATCACACCACTTAGTTATTTGTGACTTGAAGTTTTAGAAACTTTGAATAAGTTAAGATAACCGTATTCACCCCCTCTATAGTTCTACAATTGGTATCAGAGCAATTTACTCAAGTTTTCAAGTGTTAAAACCTTCTCGAGAAGTCATTTTAAGTTGAAAACTTCTTTTTTAAAAATTTGAAATCCTAACTTCGGTTTTTGAAAAAGTTGAGTTAGATCCATAGCTAAAAAAAACTATGTCAAGGGGTGCTCTATGCAAAAACCACCTATACTAGAGGTCAAGGGTTTTGCTTTTGGAAAACCCGCTTTGAGACTTACATTAAGTCCATAGATATTGACCTATGGCAAGTCATTCAAAATGTTGATTTTGTTTTTATGATGGACGATCCAAAAATAAAGATGGAAGTTGAAACACCATATGAACTTCTCAAAGATGATGAAAAGAAGCAACTCGGCAAAAACAATGAAGCCAAGATGACTCTTTACAACGCCCTACCTCGTAAAGAGTACGAACGAGTCTTCATGTGTAAAACTGCCATGGAAGTTTGGCATACACTTATCATCACTCACCAAGGTAATTCACAAGTCAAGGATTGGAAGATTGATCTTCTCACTCAAAATATGAGAAGTTTTGAATCTCAAATGAAGAAACTATCAATAGCGGCTTCACAAAATTTAATGTTATTGTCACTAGTCTTAAATCTTTAGTTCAAGACTACTCAAGAAAAAAATCATGTGAGGAAGTTTCTTCGTGCTCTTCCATTAAAATCGAGAGCCAAGGTGACGGCCATTGAAGAAGTAAAAGACTTTGCGAAACTTCCTCTTGATGGGTTAAAAGGCAACCTTAAGGTCTATGAAATGATCTTGGAAAATGATGACATTGCCTCCAAGACTACTAAAGAAAGTGTTAAGTCTTTAGCTCTTAAAGCTAAAGTCACTAAGGAACAAACTAGTGACGATAGTGATAGTCAAGGAGGATGTGATGAAGATGAAGATGAAGAAGAAGAAGTCAAAGCATTCAATTTGATAGCAAAGAACTTCTGAAAGAATAATCGACTTGGGTGTGGAAATCGATTAGGTAATGGTGGAATTAGATTCAGAAGAGGCTGCGGATATAGTTTTAAGAACAAAGGAGGTGAAAGCTTAAGAGAAAAGCGAGGTTACTACAATTGCGACGAAGAAGGTCACTTCATTAGTGAATGTACAAGCCTAAGGAAGACAAGGCTTTTGTCGGAGGAGCTTGGAGCGATAGTGAAGATGGCAACAAACCGTAAAACGATGCAATAGTCTCATGGCAATTGACTCTCAAGAGGTACAACCTAAACCATCTATTTCTAATAATGATTTTAATTATTTATTTGCAAAAAGATAACGAGGCACTCCTAAAGTTTAGAAAATACTTTTCTAAACATATGAAAAACTTTTACAAGAAAAACGCGCTATAGAAAAAGAACATTCAAAACTCTTTAGCAAAGTCAATGAACTCGAGCTTGAATTGAAGAAACTTGTTAAAAAATCTAAAGAGGTGGTTGAACCTTGCAAAAATTGTGATGTACTCACCAAAGAGGTTGACTCTTTAAAGTGCAATGGTTCTAGAATTCAAGACGAAGCATTGAATTTTTCAAAATTCAAAAAGAGTAGCGTTGTTTTAGACGATATACTAAGTCGTCAAAAATTATCCCAAGATAAGGAAGGTCTTGGATTTTCTAAAAATGATAAAACCAGTTCTATAAGCCTAAACAAACCAATACTGTTTGTAGAAAAAGGATTAAACGAGGCTCCCAGAAAATCAGCACCTGACGCGTTGGGTGACGCGCCAACACACCACCAGCGCGCTAGTGGGTTGTCAAAAAATGGGGCTTCGTTTAATAATTTTGTTAAACCCGTTGGTCCTCAAACTTATTTTGCAAATACTCGAGGTACCCAAACACCCCGTTACAATAGTTGAAACCACCAAACAAGGATATCATCCGGTTTCACGTAATGGACTTAGATACACTCAAACTCAAGTCGACCAAAGACCTTTATTACCCATTCCTAATATGAGACCTCCTAATTCATACAACCGAAGACCTTCTTTTCAAAACAACCATCCTTCCGAAAGAATTTTTTTTATAATAATCCAAGGTCTTCGTCTTATCATCACAACACCTTCCAAAGGAGAGAAAACTCTTACCCAAATCAGACTAAAAACACCTCAGAGCGTTAGACCAAACTTTTAAAACCTCCATGATTTTCAAAACAATCCTCGGTCTGCATTCTTGAGGTACGGTCTACATAAACTATGTGCATTACTTCATGACCCAATAATGGTTAACTTGGGTACCATATTTGCTAAGCACAACGGACCCAAGAAAAAATGAGTACCACAACCTTGAATTCATATTTCCTTGTACATGTTTCTTAAATGTAATCTACTACCGGACGATTAGATGGATAGTGGTTGCACTAAGCACATGACCAGGAATATAATATTGTTTACTTCGTACAAGGCGTACGATAGTGGACTGATTGGCTGGATTCACACCGTAAATATATATAATATATAATAAAATATAAAATATATAAATAAGTGTAAAAATCAACAGAATATTTTTAATGGTGATGAAGCATTCACTTTTTGTTTAAGATGCAGCTGTATTTACATGCTGGCAGTACTATTGAATGTGCTGCTCTTGGAGAGCCTTTGCTTAGTAGCATTAACTGGCAATAGTCAGACTTTGTTGCATATGCTGTTGGAACAAAATTTCTTTGTAGGAGTTGTGGAGTTGGAGTCAATTTCAATTTGTTTTGGTGATTTTACCATTTAAGCATTGTATGTTCCATACTGGTTCTAACTTCCCTTTGTCGTAAACCCTTTCCCTTATCAATTCAATCACAGATTTTCCAACCAGTTTAATTCTTATTTATGTTACAGTCCTTGATTAAATGGTTAAGACTTCCACATACAAAACAAGCTTTCTTATTGAACTCAAAACCATTTCCTAGTTTCTGAGTCATTATTCCATTCCAATTTCTTTTATCAACCCTAGGACTCTGACTTTTCCTAAGGTTTTCAGCTTGCCTATATGTGTGTTGTTCAATAACAGATTTCCTAGTATTTTCATCTGATTTAACAAAATTGATTTTAGCATAACTAGGTTTATTCTGTTCAATTGAAGGTCTAATTACACAATCATTTCACTATTAGAATCCACTCTTCTAATGATAGGAGCACTGGCCTAACATCTTTAGGTTCGTTCACAAACTAATCTTACTAAAAACTTAGATCAGTTGATTCAATTCTAGCATACTCGAGATAGTTTCACTCACATTTAGTCTTATAGACAGAATCAATCTAATCTTGCAAATGGGGGGGGGATTTTTTTTTCTTTTTTTACGTCAGGTCTTGGGGCATGTAGTTCACAGTGTAGGGAGGTCGGGAAATAGAATGCATGATATCGTCTAACCTTCTTAAACCTAGATTTACTTGATTATTTTCCATCTTTAATTCTTCATTCACAACTACTATTCAGATTGCCACTTTCAAAAACACTTCACTTTTACTTCTGATGAACAATCATGGAAATTCATTTTCATTCATTTTACTGTCAAAACCAAACACCAAACTTGTTATTATCACTTATTGACTGTTATCAGTTTAGTTAGCTTCATCGATGATGTTTCAACTTTTCTAATTTTAGTTTGTTAAAATCATATTTTTCTTTTTAAGCCTCAGCTAACTGATTTTAAGATCTGTTATAGAATTTATCTCTTCCTTTACATCATTATTCAAAAATGCATGTCTTCCTCATAAACGCTTCATTTTTTTTGATAAACAAACAATTCTAGGCTTCTACTGATTCTTAGCCTAATTGATACTATAATTTCTAGATTATATTTTTTATGAGGGGGGGGCATTTTTTTCAGCTGTTGATCATACTTATTTTGAAGATGTTTCATATGATTTTAAGCAATCTTTTACGGAGCAAGTATGTACTCAGTGTCTGAAAACTTGATGAAACGGGATGAACCTTGAAGGGACAAATGGGCCAATAGAGCAAGTTGTTGGTCCTTCATCAGCCTGAAAGCTCACAATCATAACCTTCCTAATCCATCTTGAACAACAGAGGCATTTTGCATGAGTCTCTACTGGTACAATCCTTCTTGGAGCATCTCCATTTCTATTCCCATGATTCCTTAGTGCCCTGCATTCCCTAGCAAAGTGACCTCTCATGTGGCAGTTATAACATTCAACCTTTGTCTTATCAAAGCCAACAGTTTCTTTGCCATTGAAATTCAGATTCCTTCCTGTCTTCTTTAAGAATCTCTTCTCACCACATGGTAAGCATGGCCACCTGCCATTTGAGATCTATCTCTTCAAGATCATCAGTATCAATCTGCTCAAGATCTTCATTGTCTAATTGTGGACTTTTACATGACTTGACATAGAAGGAAAACATGACTTCATAAGCATAGGTTGTGGAAGAAGCTTTATCCTTTGACCTACAGCTAGAACATCATGAGCATATTAAACTGTAACACCCCCAAATATGGTAAGCAGCCGGATTGGTTTAATAATGGGGTGCTAAGTCATAGCACAACAATAGATATAGGAACGACATTAAATGGACGTTTTAATGATAAGATTTCATTCAATGCCATAACAAAATATCTAGGTATACATTAGGTTCCCATATGTTTTAAAATTCATATAATTTCCACATACATTTTAATTAAAACAAAAGCTTTTACTACAAAAATGGTGACTTGAGTTTTTATAGTATAAAGTTGCATTGAATTTAAATAAAACACAGAAATCCATCTTCTTTGATATCCATCAGGGTCCATCCAAGCTTATACCTCTAGAACTTGAAATTAAACCTTGCTAAAAAGTCAACACAATGTTGAGTGAATTCATTTGGTTTATCTGTTAAAAGTGTTGGATCACAAGATTATGTAATGGTAGACTATGAAACAAAATTAGTAGTCCAATACAAAACATGTATTATTGCACTAGTCATGACCCGAGCCTTAAACGGTCTGGTCTGCCCAAATAGGTTAGGTGTCTGCCAAAACTGCTACAATTCTCTAATTGTTAAATTGCACCATGAACTACTTTGTGACCATAAATTCCGGTGGGGGATTGTTAGTCCGATAGATCTATCTCAACCAACACTAACGCTCACTATATAGCAATTGGCACGGTTCATGATATTAGGGACTTAGATGGGGGGGACACTGTGTAACTTAGGGCAATAATAATAAGGCTATAATCTGGATAATTAGTTTTAAAAACACTGGTGTCCGTAGTAAAACAAGCATGTTAATTTCACCCCCGAGAGTTTATAAAACATGTAGATAGAATGGGCGCTATGAATCACCTCGAGTTATGATAATCCCAAATACAACAGGAAAAGCGTCCACCGGCAATGACGGAAAAAAATTAATAAAGGCCCATTTTACAGTACTAAGCCCTTTGAATAACTAATGCCACATATAATTCTATATAGCTACATCACCATCTAATTGTTTTGGTAAAATTGTGTTTAATAAGTTAAAACGTTTATAATTACGTTTAGTAAAATTGGCGTAACTTCCATCGCGTTTAAGCCCGTTTTTGACGTTTCTTACTACAACGCTTTCGTAATTAAAGACTGAGGTTATATAATTTGGATACCCTACTTGTGAACAGTATTTTACTTGTTCACTCAGTTTTTAAATTATTTTTTATTGTTTTTGTTATATAAAATCGTAATGTGTATTTTATTCGTTATAGCTCCGTTTTTAGCGATTCTTTCGAGCACGATCTCGTAATTGAAAGTTCTATCTATTTATGAGGTTTACAAAAATAAATGTTTCTGTCATGAACAGTAACTTTTTATAAAAAGTATTTTATGTAACTCGTGTAATTCGTAACTTCTTCGTTATTGATTGAAAAATTACGTTTCTTATCATTTTGGAATCCTAAAAATATGTACAATCTGTGAAAAATACTAAACTTTCTGTTTTAGAAATATTTTATAACTTGCTTTTATAAAGTTTATTTTAAAACGCGTTTAATTAACGTGTAAACTCGTTAAACTACCATATCTTTTTCGTATTAATCTGTTTTTCGAGTTTCTTAGCTTTTTGGAATCGTCATGAGACGTACTATCTTATGAAAATATAAAATATGGATTAGATTATATGTCGAATTAAACAAAAAGTTTGCAGTCTTTTTAAATCCATATTTAAACTTTGGATTTTATAACTTTCAACTTTGTAAATTACCACAAGTCTTTTATACCATATATATATTATATGTCTTACATATAATAAAGTCCATTAGTCCATGGATTGTCAAATGTCAAGATTTTACAAGTCCATAATACACTTATAAACTATAACTTTTTAAGTACATTTTTTAATCACTGTTTATACATAATCAATTTTTACCACATTAACCAAGAGTGTTACAAGTCTTACAACCATTTTATAAACCTCAATATACCATCCATATAATTTGTGTTTAAAGTTCCATAAAATTATATTTATTTACAAGGGAAAAATCACTTTTACAAGTTAAACATATCTTAAGTGGTGATTTTTCTACATAGATACATAATATATATATAATGTCATTGAATGAAAGTTAAGGGTGTTACGATAAACTTAATGATAATGTATGTGATGATCAACAAAATCTTAAACCCATTGTTAAGATTATAACCCTAGTTTTACAACAAGAAAACCCTAATTTTTTTTCCTAAATAAAACCCTAGCTTCATTTCTTGCTTCATCCCTTTGAAACGGTAAACCATACATTCAAAAACATCTTTGAGGTATCTTAGATATGATGTAGGGTATGTATGTAAAGATGTCGTAAATAAAAATTTTGAAGGATTTGTATGATTGTTTGAGGTGTTGCCCGTGGCCAAGGAGGAGGGGGAGGGGAAAAGGAAGGGAAGGGGGGTGGGAAGGGGGTGGATTGAGGGGAGGGGTCGAGGAGTGATGATATGGGGGCGAGGACCCGAGAGAGATGGAGGAGAGGGAGGCGGAGGATGAAGAGGAGGGGGGGGCGAGGAGGAGGGAGGAGAGATTTTTCGGGTGGTGGGGAGAGGCGAGCTAGGGACTGAGATACAGAGGAAAGGATGGGGGAGGTAGAACGGAGAGGGAGAGGGGAGATCAGGAGGAGAGAAGAGCGACGGGAAGGGGGGGAGGTGAGATTTGAGGACGGAAGGGAGGACGAGGAGTGATTTAGGAAGGAGAGAGAGATTTTTTAGGAGGAGGGATCAGGAGAATCGAGATTAAGAGGAAGGAGAGAGGATATAGGATGAGATTAGGTCACGCGAAGGACTGGAGAAGAGATTATTTAAATCGGTGAGATTTTTTTGTTTTCCCACTCTATGGAAGTGATTCTTTGTTATGTTGTTCTCTTTGTTTAGCTAAGGGCATCATTACATACCATGGACTAGTCAAATAATCATTCTAGGAGCAATAGCAAAACATGAAGGTCTTTGGTCTTGTTGGTATAAATTTAATTTTATTTAAATAAAATTTCTTTGGTTTTTTATTTTTTTAAAAGTAGAGAAGGGGGATAGGGAAAAAACCATTTCATGGTCCCTTACAGGAAGCGTGGTTTTTCAAAGTTTGTTTTATTTCTTTCTGTTCTAATACATCCTAACCGGGGACCTTTATTGTATTATGTTTGATAGTATTTGATGTTGATTTTTATGTATTGGGTTATTATTAAAAATTAAAGTGAGTATTTGTTTTTGTAGTTGTTTTAGGAGAAATAGTTTTGGTGCTTTCGGGTAATATGCCTTCCTTAAATGTAGTTTAATTTGCGAAACGTATAATTATTTTACGTAACCAATTCAAAAATTAATAAAATATAAAAAAAGTTGATTAATACTTTTCGTTTAAAATATATAATATAGAATTAAATAAAAATTATATTGCTTCGCTTGACGGTGAAACACTTTTTTAATTCGTTTTATGGTGTCCACGTTTCTGCTAATGGATAATTTATAAGCTTACGCGGACTTTATTTTAACTTTAATTAATTAAATTAAAATAGTAAACACGTCCGAGTCTACGAGAAAGAAAGTAAAAAAAAAAAATAACTTAGTGCAAATATTATGACGTCCGGTAATTGACTTGAAAAATACTTAATGTTATATTTAACTGCTTTCCTTTAGTACTGCTTAGTATCATCTGAAGTTAACAAAACCTAACACTCTTGAGAGTTTGAGCTTGTGAGCTTGATTGGCTTTTTTTTTAATACTCAAGAGCTCTTCATTACACACTTCAACGTTGAGATTGTACAAAACGTTCCATATGCCACAGCCCCCATCTAGATTAGCTTTGTTACGCCATGATCAAGGCAATATTGTCTCCAAGCTAATGGTAGACCTTCTTAGCAACTTTATAAGGATTTGCAATCTTCCCTGGGAGTATAACTTCCTCAATGAATTTCAAATTGTAATGGAGTTATAGTTTCTTAAAACTATCATAGGTTTTATCGCAGTCCTTCTAGATCTTGATGCAAGTTATAATTCTCATTTTACTGCTACAGTATGGTTTTCTCGCGTTTTTCTTTGATTCTTTGTTGCCTTCCAAACATGGCTTTGATTTGCTTCCCATTAAGGTCTTTGAATCCTTGATTCCTGAAACTTCCAATAGGGGGTGCTCATCAGGAGTATGGCCAACAACAGACGGTGGGCTTTTTTTTGCTTTTAATTCATTCATTCTTGGCTAGCTTTTGTTCTGCAGTTAGATATGCCAGTTTTTAGTGTTTTAGGAGAGGAATGGGACCATTGAGCTCTAGCTAATGCACAGCATGTGCATCACCATTTCACTATAAACATTCCCCTAAGAGCCTGTTCAGTGGTGTTGAGTTAAGTATTGCCTACTTTTAAAACTTCATAGTCTTTGTCTCCTGTTTTGAGTTAATAGGAAGTTTTAGAGCAGGACACATGTTTTGGGTAGTTTCTGACTGTGTGATCTCCATTTCTTCTCTTTGATTTTGAGATTCTTTTGTGTAGATTTTAGTGTTTCTTCTTATTCAGAGTTTTCAACAAGCTCTGTTCACTTGTTGAGAGCGTTTATGCCAACATATATCAAGGATCTATTTTTACAAATATCATCTGATACGAATTAGGGCACATGGAAATTAATCAAAGACACACAATGTATTAAACAAGGTTTACTATTAAACGCCTAGCCCTAATATCTATTTTGATCATAGATATACGGTTTCCTACTGTAACAGGGATCATGAGATCCTTGAGGTTTACACTATCTATTAAATTGTATCTTCTAACTTACTAAATAAATGTGTACACCACACAACACTTTATTACCACGACTCTCATAGTAAGCTTATTTAGTTTTCTAAGATGATCTAAACCTATGTCTATGATTCTCTTTATATTGGGAAGAGATCAGACTTACAAAGGAAGTAAATCAATTTGCTATGGAAACTATTTAAATTATTTAAATCTTTTCAAGAATCCTTTATCTTAAGATCTTTAACCAAATCTTCCATATTTTGTAGTTTTCTCTTCTTGACGAATTTGGTCCTTATGTTTCATTCTTCTTCATTTAAGCACTGTAGTTTTGTAATCATCAAATCAAAACCTAACAAAGACAAAAGACTTGGTACTATTCCTCTAAACGAGCTAATAGTCAACTTAAGTTTTTTAAAATGGTCTTGGATTAATGATGGCGTAGCTTTCAAGACTACTAAAGAAAGGGTCAAATCTTTAGCTCTTAAAGCTAAAGTCACTAGGGAACAAACTATTGGCGATAGTGATAGTCAAGGAGAAAGTTGTTGAAGACGTAGATGAAGAAGAAAGAAAACGAAGTATTTACATTGATGGCTAGGAAAACTTCTAGAAAGTTTACTTTCGCAAGGGTAACCTATTCCGAGCACGGCAATCGATTTAGTAATTGTACCAATATGTTTGGAAGAGGTTGTGAAAATAGATTGGTAAACAAAGGTGGTGAGGAGCTCGAAGCAAAAAATAAAGAATTGCTACAATAAAGGAATAGAAGGCACTTTGATATTGAGTTTGTAGAAAGGCGAAGGAGAACAAGGTATTTTTGCCGGAGGAGCATGGAGCGGATAGTGAGACACGATGAAACACTCTAAACGCGCAAACATGTTCTAGTGGAATTAAATTGTCACTCAAGTGGTTGTATCAAAATCATCTAATTTCTATTATGATTTAAACCTTATTGATTGTTGCAAAGGAGAATGAGGAAATCCCTAAGGTTTTTTTTTAAAAAAGATTTTATTTAAAAGTTTTTTTGGGGGAAAAAAAAAAAAACTTTTAATAAGAAAAACGTTTCTCTTGAAATATGAGAAATCAAAACTATTAAGTAAAATCAATGATCTTGAAATAATTAAAGTAAGTAACTTTGTTATTTGTATAAGAAAGGAAAGTTCTAAATGATAAACACCTCAAACTCACTTTGAAATCAACTCTGTCCCGTAGGTTCCAACAGACACAACCCATTTTTTTTTATGCAACCCACCCAATCCCACCTCATTCAAAAGAGTAGAAGGAAAAACAAGATGAAGAGAGTAGAAACAGAAGAAGTTGAAGGGAAGATAAGGGAAAGAAGAAAACATACACAAGAACAACCACACCTAAGGGGATATCAATCGGGGCGGGCTAACTCAAATGGAGCTGGATACTCACGACACTCGATGTTTGAGCTTATAGTTAGAGTGGACCCCTTTATTAACCTATATTTGACCTCTTTTACCCACACCTAAATTTGAGTCCCTTACTTCATATCCTCATATAAATCATGGTCTTCTTTTCATAACAATCATTTTCTTCAAAATACATATAAAGATGAAAAGAAGAAATGTTTTACTATAACATAAGGGTCTTCGTTTATATTTGAATCTTAAACATAACACCTCTTCTAAAGGAGGTATAGACGAGCGTAAAAAAAGTACCCACCCCAAATCATAAAGGCTAAACTTAAATTAATAAAAAAAAAAAATAAACTAAAATATAAAATCTACTTAAATATAAAAAAAAAACACTTGTTTTGGAGCATTGGTACAAAAACTTTTTAAACTTACCCATGATTCTTTCTTAATTATTCCCTTGGGTCCCTAGCGAGTTATTAAAGGATAATACGAACCTACATAAACTATAGTGCTTTACTTCAAGACTCATGAATGGTTCTTAACTTCTTGGGCACTATATTTGCTCTAACCATTAATGGACCTAAAGATAAAAAATAGGTACCACGCCCTTTTATTAATTCATATTTGATCTTTGCAGGTGTGTCTTAAATGGATCTACTATCCAAAACGATTAGTTTATGGGATTAGGGGGAGTAGCACTAGCAATAAGCACCATCATGACCCTAGGAATAATAGAAGGATTTCTCTGTTTACTTTGTACTAGGCGTGTATGATGGTTTGGACATGTTTGTATTTGGTAGCCAATCTAAAGTGCTAAGCCAAGGTCTCTTCCGTTTCCGTTCAGTGGTTGTAATATTACTCTATGACTCCATTACAATTACCAAGTTTGAACATGTTAGTGGTTCTTGCAGGTTATCTTGATTAGGTAGGTTAATTATGTAATGATTAATTCCGGTAGTTAGCTTTACTGAAATATATTTTACTTTAGTAAAAATGGTTTTTTAAACAAAAGTAGATTGTGCTATTAGTAAAAATGGTAAAACACTAGCTAAAGGTCTTAAAAGAAATGGTTTATATATGTGCAAATTGGGAGATAACTCTAAACAACAAATTTGTCTTGTATCCGTGGTGGATAAATCAATGCTTTGACATAGGAGGTTAGGTCACGCCAATATGAGGTTAGTTTAAAACTTATCTTCTAACGAGCTAGTAAGGAACCTACCAAAGTTGAGCTTTGAAAGACACTTTTGTGATACGTTTGGTTTAGGGAGTCAAGGTAGTGCAAACAATAGGACTAGAAATGAAGTTTCAACTACTAGGGTTTAGAGTTGTTACACTTAGATTTGTTTGGTCCATCCCCAATTCAAAGTTATAGAGGAAACTTCTATACTTTGATGATTATATATGACTATTCAAATTATACTTGGGTTATGTTTGTAGAGTCTAAGGATGATGTCTTAGAAAATTTAAAATATTGTGCAAAAAGCTTATAAACCTACATGATTATTCTATTGTTACAATTATAACAAATCACAGTAGCGAATTTGATAAATTGCAATTTGGGAGCTTTTGTGAATAACATGGAATGTCTTATAACTTGTCGGGCTCGTTCACTTCTCAATCTAGTAAGATTGTTGAAAGAATATATTGCAAGTTAAGAAAGATGAGCCATGCTATGTTAGACGAACAATCCATTCCACAAAATTTTTGATGTCATGCTTTAGATACGGCAACATACATATTTAATAAGGTTTATATTAGAAAATTTATGAATAAAACACCCTACGAAATCTTTAGAAATAGGAAGCCGTCATTAGAGTACTTTAGGGTCTTTGGTTGTAAGGTATTCATACTTAACACTAAAGTACATCTCACCAAGTTTGACCCAAATTCGTACGAAGGTGTGTTCTTAAGATACTCTCAAATTAGAAAAGCATACATAGTTCTTAACAAGGAAACAATGAGTATTGAGGAATCTCTCAACATCACCTTTGATGAGAGCTTGCCTGAGCCTAAGTCGTCTCCTTTGGTAGAAGATGATAGGATCAATGAACCCGTAGTTCAAGATCTCAATAGGTCATCGTCATTACAAGTTAATATTTCAGATCTAGGCTATCCTAAAAGTCTAAAAGAAGCTAGAGGTCACCCAATAGAACAAGTAATTAGTGAGTTAAATCCTAAAATTTAAATCTAACTAAAATACGGGGAAAAGAATCAGTTATCGGGAAAAACCTAAATATTAAAAAATTAAGAAAAATAAATGCTAAATTAAATAAAAAATTAAAATTAAATTCTAATTGACTTAAATTGGGTCAGCAAACTAAAAAAAAACTAGAATTAAAACGGAAGGTCCGTTTGAATTAATAACGAAAGAAACGGTAAAACGCACGCCGGTAAAACGGTTCTTGAAGACTGAAAATTTAAGAAAAATTAAGCCTAAACACTAAATTTTATATTTTCCTAGAACACTAAATGACAAAGAAAATTTATAAAAAAGAAAAATCATTTTTGTCTTAAATTTTTGGATTTTTTATGAATTTTTAAAGATTAATAACTAATTAAAACTAAGAAAATAGAAAAAGACAAAAAATAAAAGTTATAAAAATTCTGAAAAAATAAAATTAAATAAAGAAAAAGTTAACAATTCTAAAAATATAAAAATGCCCAAAAGTTACTGAATAAATTAAAAGTAATTAAACTAATTAATTTTAAACCTAATTTAATTATTTAATTAAAATAAATCTAACAGGGTTAACTGCTGGGGACTAACAGTGAAAGGACAAAAGGGACTAACGAAGTAACAATATACTAACAGGGGGACTAACAATTATAACTATAAAAGACAAAATTACACAAACAGTCCCTGAAGTGGACCCCGATTACAAAGAGGGTCCAAAGTGCTTATTATCAAAAAGCTATAAAAGCAAAGTTGTTAAGGGGCTCAAGGGGAGTAACTTTTGTAAAAGCACCAAGTGCTGAATCTAACTTAATAAGCTAGAAAAGTGAGCTTTTTGGACTGACAGAAGCTTAATAAGCTTATAAGCTTATTTTTCTTTCTTTTGGGGATTTAAGCTAACAAAATAAGCTACAACTATGGGAAACAGTTAATAGGGAGAGGGGAGTCCTAAATAAGCTAAGGTTTCTAGAATAAGCCCTAAAATAAGCTGGAAATGAGATAAGCTAGGTTAAAAGTTTTAAAAGAAAACAGAAAAATGGATACTTAAGGCCTAAATTAAACTAACCTAGAAAGGGAGATAAGCTATAAGATTTTGGGAGCTTAAAGAACTAGTAATAAGCTGCATATAAAAGCTAAAATAACTAAGTGCTTAATACAAAATTGGCAAGATAAAGAGTGCTGAATCTAGGTGCTCAGCACCAGGGGAAATGCAACAGTGAGCTTAAGGGCTTTTTTGGCTTATGCAATAAGCTCTAAAGGGCTTTTTAGCCAAATCCAAGCACAAACAGATTTATAAGGGAGGCAAATATGAGTTATTTCACAACTATATGAGAGCTTAAGGTTAAGAAAAAGTTGCTGAATTTGTGGCTTGAAATTAAGGGTTTTCAAAGGAATGACATTTAGGTAATTTGACTTGGCTTGGTCAATTTCATAATAACAGAACAAGGGTGCTCTTGAAAGGGGCTAGTAACACTCAAATAAGCACAAACAAGGTGTGCTTAAGCTGTCTACACAGCTGGAGCACTTAAGCTCAATTTGGCTTATTCAAATTTTGACCATTTATTAAGGACCCTTAAAAACTTACTTTTACACTAAAAATTATAGTTAAAATGAACCTAATGAGCCCACACACTCAGCAAATTGGCTGATGAACTTCTGACCCACAACCATACTCCATATGACCCATTTTGGGGTTAAACCAAACACCCCCTTAAGTATAAATTTCGGGTTTTTTATCCTTTTTTAGTGAAGAAAGGGCTAGAACAGAGATGTTAAGTTGAGCTTAACAACTTTTACACATGGTTATGTAAGATTAAACAGGTTTAAAGGTTTTAATTTATACTTCGAATTTTTAGCAAATGCAATATTTCAAAGAAAACTCTTAACTTTTATTAATGCTGAAAATATTACAACATAAACTTTAAATAAACTGAATACAACAATTTTAAAGCAAACTTAAGTAAATTTTAAACTAAGAAAGTAAAAAACAGGGATTTGATTCTTCGGCTTGGTTTCTTTTCTTTTATACAAGTCTCTCAGCCTTCCTTGGTCTTCTCAATGTGTTAGTTGTGTGTGTAGAAAGTCTTCACACACTTCTCAGCCCTTGGATTGCAATGTGCTACCTTATAACTCATCTTAGCCATAGATGGGGTCTCGGGTTGTGTAAGATTGCCAGGGTGGAGGTTATAAGGGTTATGGGGAGGTGGGAACGGGTAGGGGGTTAGCTGTGAGTGTACTAGGGAGGTGGTTTGGGAGTGAAACCGTGGGAAAGGGAGGTGGTATGGTTTGGCGGGAAGGGGGGTGAGTACAGTTATGGTTCGCGTTTTTAAAAGAAAAGAATGGGGAAGAGGCAAGAGTGCCCCTTCAACTTTCATTCTCTTTTCATTTCCTTATAAGCCGAGATTCAGTTATAATTAGGTTTGGAAAGTGGCACTTTTGGTCCCTGCGTTTGTATAACAAAAGAATAAAGAGAGTTTTGGGTTATTGCAATTATGGTCCCTCTAGTTTATAACAGCAGACTTATACAAGGTTTATGGGAATTGCAAATTTGGTCCCTGCTGTTTTTTATATAAAAGAATAAGGGAAAGTTTGAGTAAATTGCAAAACAGCCCTTGGCTTTTAAAATGAAAAATAAATGCCAAATGGCATTTTAGTCCTCTCTTTATTTTAAACCATTTTCTTTTAATAAACACTTTAAAAAAATGACATTTTTCTAGTTCCTTAGGTTATAAAATTGTTTCGGCCAGTAATGGGCTTGGTTTGTGTTTGGGCTTGTAATTAGGGCCCACTGGTTTGGTTTTGGCCCAATAAGTAAACAGTCAGGTTATTGGGCTTTTTCAAGCCCAATAAGGTTTAGGAAGTGGGTTTTGTGTGTACAATGGCTGAGATTTGGCTGTAACAGGGCTAGGATGGGCCTTCAAAAAGTCTTCACAGTCCTTGTCCAATTGGCACACAAGATTGGCTTGTTGAAATTGATTGAGGGCCCATTTGGGTCTTCACAGTCTTCCATAATTATACTATTGGGCTTTCCCGGCCCATCAGAATGGGGTTAAGATTGTCATCCCAATAGTATTCTTTAGGTTCCGCTCGGTTTGACTGCTGATTCTTCTGTTTTGACATTGACTTTGACTTTATGGGACATTGGCCTCGATTTTGCCACAGTCTTTTCCCTTCCATGCACCAGTTTTTGTCATTTTGGCTGGATTTTCTGCTTTTGTTGATATCCACTTCCTGCACAATACAAATGCAAAACAAACATATATTTGGCAGTTTTTGTCTGTTTTTGGTCATTTAAGCTCGTTTTTAGAGGTAAAAGATATGTGTAATTAAGCACTTATCAAACCCCCCCATAACTAAGGTATAGTGTGTCCTCACGCAATGTTGAAGAAGTAAACATTGTAAGCCCCGTTTTCACCATTTTCCGAATTTACACTATCTACAACTAATATTTTTGGATTTTCCTCATTTTTTAACAAGTTTTGACTTTCTTTTATTTATTAATACTGGATCATAGAAATGAGACGCCCGTAAGTGATCTCTGGATGTCCCTACGGATATATCATCGTCCATCAGATTTTCCACAAGTCCAAAGCGTAAAAGCAATTAAACAAGATCATTGTGATATAAGTTTTAGATGTTAGCCCTCAGTACTTAAAGACTTGAGAATTTTCAACTCCCAACATTGGATATATGATTGAAAGGTGTGTACTTCATTTTAATTTAACCATAGGCCAACTTATTTTCATAGTCAAAATTCAAAATGAATCATGACTCAACGCAACAATTATAAACTTTCGTTAACTTGATTTCGAGATTTAAACTTTAGAACTTTTGCAACATTTTCAACAATCATAATCATAAATTCTTTAAAGCTAAGGAATGCGTTGCTTAGTTTTTGAACCCATCCTCGTGTTAAACCGAGTCGATATCAACGACCACCGGACCGATGTTCTTAGTTTGAAACCCACCCCGTTGCTAAGCAGTAGTGGGAAAATCACATCAACAAAACCTTTTTCCTAATATGGCTAAGGAATTGGTGTCTTAGTTTGAACCCTCACCTAGACCTTTCTTCCAAGTGAGATATCACGACACATTTCCAAATCCTAGAAGGTAAAGAAGAGTCTTATTGTGAACCCCCACCTCGTTGCTAGCGGAGTGGGATATCACGACACATCTTTTACTTGCTCCATAATATCAACTGCATGCTTCATTGGCAAAATTTTTTTTTCATAACATGCATTTTTGCATTCACATTTCAGTCATGCTTCTTTGCATGTTATCTTTTAAATCCCTTACAAAATCTCGCTTTGAAAACTCAAGTTACAATTTTAGCTTTTTCTGAAAACATCGAGTGACTAGTTGAATAAAACTAAGTATGAGTAAGATAGGTGGATTAGAAATTCACGGGAGAGAAAACCACAAGTTACTCGTATAAGTTTTTAGAAGAATCTTGCTTAGCACATAAACTTATATTTAACTCTATCATTTCTCGTTCTTCACATTATTAAAATTCAAAGCATAAATCGTGAAAGCTCGCCTAAAGGAACTAGCTAGGGCTAACACGTCCCGATCAAGTCCAAAAATTATTCTTATTCTACCCAAAAGAAAAGCAAAACTGTGACAAAACACTTTATAATATTTGAAAATTTTTAATTTTTTATTTTTTTGGTATTTTGGTGGTAAAAACGGGTTCACGTGGTAACAATGCTGCAGGAAACAATCAAATCGAAGATACCCCCCATCCCCCCCCAAACTAGAACTAAACATCGTCCTCGATGTTTTTGAATGGGATACTACATTAATCCTAAGGGCCATTTATGAGTATGCCAAAGGAAAAGATAAAACGTAAGTCGATAAGATTTAGAATACTAGGATTCCCAAATGAAGCTGAGGATGTGAAACTCTTGATGAATGACAAAACTGAGAGTCTTCACAATCCGGGCAATCCTGGACAATAAATAACAACAACAAGGAAACACGGGTAATGGAAAAGACAAGCTATTACACAAAACAACAACACTTATTTATATTATAACTATGGATAAGCATGGGGTGCCTCCCACGAAGCGCTTGTTTAGGGTCGCGATGCTTGACCCATCACAAGGATTTATTGATCCTTGGGGAAAGTTTGGAGATCTGGAACTACCAAGTGTGGTACGTTCCCTCCAAAGTAATGCTTGACCGCGATGACTCATTCACTTTGAAATTTGCCCGTTGGCTTGAGAAAGCTCAACAGTGCCAGTACGGAATACTCTATGTGAATGGTGAAAGGCGCATTCCAACGGGATTTTAGTTTTGCCCCGAGTAATATCTTTAATCTGGAATTAAAAGAGGAGACTCGATCACCAATGTTTGAAACACGTTTTTTGATCTGGAGTCCATGGAGCCTCTTTGTTTTTGGCCTTATAGATTCAAGAGAGTTCTCATAGGCATGATCACGAAGTTCATTATGTTCATTGAGTTGAAACTTTCCGGTGATCACCAACCGCAATTAACAGGATCGAAGTTGCTTGCTTTAAGCCCATAGGCCTTTTGCTCACGCTCGATCGAAGATGGCAATGCCTTTCATACACAAGCTGTAAGGAGTACACCCGATTGGGTGTTTTGTAAGCTGGCGGAAGGCCCATAGTGGCATCATCTAGTTTGTCCCGACCAGGAGGCACTGTTTTCATCACCTATGGTCCTTTCAAGGATCTTTTTTTCAATCCACGATTTGATACTTCCACTTGCCCAAATGTTCTGTGGGTGATAAGCGGTGGAGAGACGGTGAGTAACTCCATAATTTCTGCATGACCTTGCAACTGGTCATTACCAAAATGGGTTTCGCGATCTCGTGAGGATTGCACGGAGCACCAAATCTGGGAAGAGAGATTTCAGAAATTTGCAAACGACTCGGTGCATCATTGGTGGGAGCGCTTTTCGCTTTCAACCCATTTTGACAAATAGTAGACCGCCACGAGTATATATTTGTTCCCTCGTGAAGACGGGAACGGCCTAAAGTCGATGCCCCAAATGTCAAAGATTTCACAACCGTGGATGGAGTTTTGAGGCATCTCATCACGTTGTGAAGTTTTTCCTTGACGTTGGCACAAGTCACAGTTCTTGACAAACTCGTGGCCTCTTTATAGATGTGGGCCAGAAGAAACCGGAGTTTCAAAGACTTTTGGCTGTGAGTTTGCACCATAGAATGTCCCCCGGTGGGTCATGTGGCAAGGCTGAGAGAATCTCAATAAGAGCCTGCCATTGCCGTGCATACATCGCCTGATCACTGATCCGCACAAATTTAAACAAGAAGGGTCGGTCCCAGAAATAGTGTGTTAACCATCTTTGAAAAACCTTGTTTTTCTGCTGGGTTCGACATGCCCTTTCACAATGAATCTACCCCGCCGGTGGTAATTTGCAAAGTCCGCAAAAACCACGGGGTTCTATAATCTCCCACGAATAAGGTTCACCATATTTAACGTCTCAAGAGAAAACTTTCATTTATCTCTTTAGGATCAATGGACGTTTCCATAGCGGTTTTCCAATCTGGACAGATGACGGCCTGCGAGGTGTCTCGGCTCCTTTAGTATCAATAACTTTGAAGTCAAATTCTAGGAGGAGGAGAACCCATCGAGCAATCTCGCCTGCAGCCTTTTTTGCAAAGAGAATACTTAAGGCGTAATGTCCCGTATGCACTATGCTTTTGTTCATGATGAGGCAAGACCTGAATTTCTCGATAAGCAGACATCTATGGCAAGAATTCTTTTTCAGTCGTAGTGTAGTATCGTTTGTGCTTAAAAAACAATCAAGGTCTTACTAGCATAGTGGATAGGCCGAAAGTGTTCTCATGACGTTTGCCACCAAAACTGCAACCTATGGCAAATCGCTTGCATCGCACATAAGCCTCAAATGGAAGGTCCCAGTTTGGGAGCAAGCAAGATGAGCTTCCGTAAGTCTATATTTTCATGTTGGAAAGCTCGAAATGCAGTCATCGGAAAATGATGAAGGAGTGATTTCTTCTCAAGGAGATGGGTCATTGGTCGGATAATTTTTTGAAAGAAATCCTAAGAACCCCTCGCCGGTAACAACCGGGCTTACCGAGAAACTCCTAATTCCTTTGACGTGGTGGGATGATTTAATTTTGCAAATGACATCGATTTTTGGCTTTGTCAACCTCAATCCCTTTCTCAGAAATCTTATGGCCGAGGACAATTCCCTCTTTGACCATAAAATGGTCTTCCTCCCAGTTAAGACTTAAGTTGGTGTCTTTCACCCTTTGAAGCATGTGTCTAAACGAGAGGGCTAAGTTTTGGAAAGAAAATTCCACAGACCGAGAATCGTCCATAAAGACTTCCATTGTCATCCAACATGTCAATTAAAAAGGATTGCTAACGATCATCCGTTGAAAACGTGGCCTGG
This sequence comes from Tanacetum coccineum, assembly GCA_026074375.1. Taxonomy (NCBI): domain Eukaryota; kingdom Viridiplantae; phylum Streptophyta; class Magnoliopsida; order Asterales; family Asteraceae; genus Tanacetum; species Tanacetum coccineum. The sequence goes on from BQNB010024186.1 coordinate 44,191, forward strand.
AGCATTGAATAAGCCGAAAGGCCATGCGACGGTAGCAAACGTTCCGTATGGGCAAGTACAAGTAGTCTTTTCTTGATCAACGGGTCAATTAGGGGATTTGGAAATAACCGGAGAAACATCGAGGAAACAGTTATATTCATTCCCTGCTAATCTCTCAAGCATTTGGGTCCATGAACGGTAAGGGAAGTGGTCTTTGCGGGTGGCTTCATTAAACCCTACAATAGTCAAAATGCACACACCGCCATCTCGGAAACCAAACCAAACGAGTTGGAATCAACTCATTTTCCCGTTTATAATACCACAGTTTATTCCTCCCTTCTTTGGGACAACAATGTAACTGGCTAAACCCACAGGACTGTCGAGATAAGGTAATCAATCCCAGCTATCGCTAGTTTTTTTCAACCTCCTTTTTAAATAACATCGTTATTTTTGGATTTACTCTTCTTTGATGTTGGACTGCTGTGCATAGTCCTCTCCATTCCCTAAGAACTGTGGGTACAAAATTCCGGGTTGATACCCTGAATGTCAGAAAGTTCCAAGCGAGAGCTCGTTGTGGGACTTTAGCACCTTACAGAGCGGATTTTTCCCTCACATCCAACTCTTTAAGCAAATAAATGACGGGCAAACTTGTTGAGTCGCCCCTCCCAAAATGCATACTCGAGATGGGGAGGCAGTTTTCCTTGAGTTCAACCTCGGGAGGTTCATAACGAAGGTTCAAGTGGTTTTTAGCTTCACAAAGTTTGAGCTCATTCCTACCTCTCAGGCTTATATGTTTATGATTTGGGAGTGGGGTGGTGGTTCACTGTTCAAAATTGCTTCTAGAAGCAGAATGTCCCCCTCGGGATCATAGTAGAATGGATTATATGCTGGACAATCCGGATCATCTGCTAGACCAAGGAAAGAGTCCGGAACTTCTCTAGAAGCAGGAAATCACTATCTCCCCACATGGAGTAGGGTAGGAGAAGAAGGTAGCAACAATTGATCAATAAAACGGAGTGGAATATCCACCGCGATGATATCAGTAAAACCACAAACTTCTCCTTCTTGAGAATATTCCTCACAAGCCATATCAATGACGTCAATCTTGTTTGCCGTCATGTGAGTGTAATTGGCCGAGTATCTCGAAGTCTGATCCAAATTGTAAGTGATGGCTTCACTTCCTATTCTAAGAGTTAATTCACCCTTGTGCACATCAATCAAAGCACGACTGGTTTTTAAGAAGCATCTCCCGAGAATTAAAGGGACTCGGGGGTCTGCTCAAAATCTACAACCACAAAGTCGGCTGAAAGTGAAATAACACTAACTTTAACGAGATGTCCTTTTGCAATTCCCATTGGTATTAGAAAGGATCGATCCGCAGGTTCGAGTGTCCACAAGTTGGAGTAAGATCAGGAAGTGAAAGCTTTTCCCATACTGAAAATGGCATTAGATTAATGCTAGCACCGAGATCGGCTAATGCTAAGCATTCCTCCATTCCTGGAAATTCACAAGGAATCAGGAACTTGCCGGGGTCTCCAAGTTTTCTGGGTAACTTGTTCAAGATGACCGCCGAACAATGTTCATTCATCGAAGTTCGAGCTAACAGGTTCATTGGAAGTTCGAGCCACTTCATGAAGTTTCCTCCTTATATTCCAAGTAAGTTCTTAGATTCGAGGCGAATTTGGGCATTAAAACAAGAGCATCCCGTAAAGCTAATCTCTGAACTCATCTCTTTTTGAAGATTCAAATGGAGAATTTGTCGAGATTTGTTCATTAGCTTGATTACGGCTCTTTTCATTATCACGCCTCGAAGGATATGGAAGAGAAACTGAAGGTTTAGTGTTTGGCACGGGAGCAACAACAGGAGCAACAACAGGAGCAACAATGGGCTCAAAAACTGGAGTTGTGATTGGTTCAGGACCTACCGGAGGTTGGACGGGTGCGGTACTTTGTGAGCAAGAAGGGTGCACTTGGTCCTTTGTCACCTCGGGTATTGGCTTCACTACTGAAGAAGTAGGAATTGGAGGTCCTTGATATGCAACACCGCTTCGGGTAGTGATAACCCTTTTAAGTCGTTCTCTAGGTTTATGTAACTGTGTTACCAGGAGTGTACCCTGACCCTGAAGTAGAAGCGTAATTGGCAGTTAACAAACTTAGTCCAACATAAAATACAGTCAGATTCGCCATTTGATAATTCAATTTTGTTTGTTTCGATTTGCATGCTCTGACCCTAGTTTTTGGAGGTTTATGTTGCATGTTTCTCATGATAGCATCATTAGCCTTGACTAGTATGTCAAAATCGTTCTTGTGGACACTGTGTGTCTGAGGAACCGGGGGCTGATAAGCCTAGAGACTATTAACCTGGGTCTATGAAGTTGAGTCTGACTGAAAGTGGATTGGTTTAAAAATTTCCACCCTGTTTTGGGTTGAAATTGCTTTCCCGTTATGGTTAAAGTTATTCCCCCGATTGAAATATTGTTAGCATTATTAGCTTGAGAGTTCTGCACGGGTGGAAAACCAGGAGGTCTAATATGATTTGCAACCATTTGAGGTCGGAAATTGGAGCGTACTTGGTTGTAATTAGCTGCAGCGGCTTGTGACACATACTCAGAAATGTTGTCCCGATAAACGTTGCCAGAGTGGCTGGACGTTTTGGTGAAATGGGCACCACGCGAAGTAACACAACTTAGCTCAACTGCTTTGACAGGTGCAGGAGCTGGAGCAGAAGCTTGGTTCTTCTTGTCTAAGAGCAATGCTCGGACAATATCCTTAAGTTCAGCAACATCAGATGAAACAGCTTGGGTGGAAGAGTTCGTACTTACCTTGGCAACAACTGCCTTAGCTCGTGTTTGACGAACCTTGGACTTGCTCTCGATGATTTTTAAACATTCGCGAGGCATTTTGTCCAAAAAGTTTCCACCTGCTGCGGAGTTCAATGAATCTTGATCATTAATGTTCAAAGCATTATAGAATGTATCAAGTTGATGCAATTCTGAGAATCATGGCGTGGACATTCCCAGAAGTAGATCTGAAACGATCCCAAGCCTCATAAAACGATTCATCGAACCTTTGCTGAAATCTGGTGATCTCATTGCGAAGATTCGTCGTTTTAGAAGGAGGGAAGAACTGATTGATGAATTTGGATACAAGATCGTCCCAAGTTTGAATGGATCGAGGGGGTTCTTTTTCTAGCCATAGCTTAATCGTAGCAATTGGAACATTGGGGACCCTCATTGTGGAGGTGATCTTGTTGAAGTAACGGATATGAGCATGCGGGTCTTCTTTGTCATGACCGAAGAACTGTTTGTTCTGGACAAGATTGATTAACCCATGCCTCAGTTCGAAATTGTTTGCCACAATTTCAGGAATAAGGATTGCGTCCTCGTACCCCTCGGTGGGTGCTTGGAGCAATTGAGCCATAGTTCGAGTGTCTGCCATTGGCTCTACGTGAGGATCTTCCTGAAATGGGTATTCTATACGAAGAGGTTCGATAATAACTGGCGGTTCTTCTGGTGGAGGACGCTGCTCACGGGACTGAGATCGAGTGCGCATGCACAAAATGGAAATAAAAAAGAAGTTACACTAATTTTTTTTTTTTTTTTTTTTTTTTTAAAATATATTCACAATCTATTTTAAACGGACAAGAGATAGACAACTTAAGCCAAATAATCGATCTTACTTCACGGTAGCTCTCAGAATGAAAAACGCACAGGTGAGCGGAGGAGTAGGAATAGCGCGAAGCTTATTTCTCCTTTCGGGTCGTAGTTCCTAGGAACAACCCTCCTTATACCCACTTTATAGTTTGTCAATCAGAATGAGGTGAGCCGTATATCGTAAGTGACACAGAAGGCAAGTTTTAAAATCTTTAGTTCGATTGGGAACTCAGTAGTTCACCGGAACTTATTATGATAATACTCAGTGGAGAATATTATATTTTGGTATTTTACCAATTAGTGAATTTTATTTTTTTATGGACAATTTTTTTATATTTTTGATTTTTTTTTTGTTTTTTAATTTTTATATGATATGTACTAATAAAAAGAAAAGAAAAATATTTTTGTGTTTTTTAATATGATATATTAAAATAGACTATGTTCAGATCAAAGTGGGTTACAATCGTAGCAATGCCCCCCCCCCCCCCCCCCCCCCCTCCCCCCCCCCCCTCCCCGGCAACGGCGCCAAAAATTGATTCGTGTGATAGTATACACTTATATAGCAACCCTAATACAGATTCTAACCGAATGCCCTTGACCAAGGCAAAAGGTCAAATTCCACAAAAGGATAAAATACACAAGATAGAATCAATAATAAAAAGATTCCGGAAGAGATATTCCCGGGTCGTATGTCCCAACGAGGCTGCAATTGAAAGTAATCCTGGTTTGATGAGAAATTGAATGATGGAGAATATATGATGGAAACACTGATATAATTACAACTAAAATTAATTAAATAAAACCTAATTTAATCTACGGGAAACAAAATTAGTTATAGGGAAATCCTAAAATTAAATCTATACTAAAATACGGGGAACAGAATCAGGTATCGGGAAACCTAAATACTAAAAATTAAGAAAATAAATGCTAAATTAAATTAAAAATCAAAATTAAATTCTAATTAAGTTAATTTGAAAAATAAAGAAAACTAGAACTAAAACGGAGGTCGTTTGAATGCTAAACGAAAAGAAACTAAACGAAAAGAAACGGTAAAACGCACCCGGTAAAACGGGTCTAAGACTGAAATTTAAGAAAAATTAAGCCTATACTAAATTTTATATTTTTCCTAGACACTAAATGACAAAAGAAAATTTTGTAAAAAAGAAAAATATTTTTTTATTAATTTTCGGATTTTTTTATGAATTAATAATTAATTAAAACTAAGAAAATAGAAAAAGACAAAAAATAAAAGTTATAAAAATTCTGAAAAAATAAAATTAAATAAAGAAAAAATTAACAATTCTAAAAATATAAAAATGCCCAAAAGTTACTGAATAAATTAAAAGTAATTAAACTAATTAAATCTAAACCTAATTTAATTAATTAAATTAAATAAAACTAACTAAAGTTAACTATAGGGACTAACAGTGAAAAGGGACAAGGACTAACGAAGCAACAACAAACTAACAAAGGGGACTAACAATTATAACTGTAAAAGAAAAAATTACACAAATGGTCCCTGAAGTGGACCCCGATATGCAAGGTGGGTCCAAAGTGCTTATTATCAAAAAGCCAAAGAAGCAAAGTTGTAAAGGGGCTCAAGGGGAGGATTTTTCATAAAAGGTGCATAAGCTGAAGTTAACTTAATAAGCTAGAAAAGTGAGCTTAATGGGGCTGCAGAAGCTAAATAAGCTAAGGTATCTAGAATAAGCCCTAAAATAAGCTGAAAAGGAAATAAGTTATGATGACAGTTTTTAAAAGAAAACAGAAAAGTGGGAACTTTAAGCCTAGAATAAGCTATACTAGAGGATGAGTTAAGCTAAGAAAGCTTGGGGAATTAAAGAGAAACTAATAAGCTACAATAAAAGCTAAAAGAAACTAGGGGCTTAATACAAAATAAGCTAGATAAAAGAGGCTAAAGGGTGGTGTCTAGCACCAGGGGAAATGCAAGGCAGGGTTTAAGGGGCTTTTTGGGCTTATGCAAATAAGCTCTAAAGAGCTTTTCACCTAAAGTAAACCCAAAACAGATTAAAAGGTCATGTAAATGAACTTATATTCAAAATTTAAGCTAATAAGGTGGACTAAAACCTGCTGAATATGGGGCTTGAAAATGGGGGTTTTCAAGGATCATGCATACAAACCTTTTGACTCATACTTGGTCAAACCAAAGGGACAGAACAAATGGTTGGTTAAAGTGGCTAGAAATACTTAAATAAGCACAAACAAAGTGTGCTTAAGCTGTCTACACAGCTTGAGCCCTTAAGCTTGATTTAGCTTATTCAAATTTTGACAGAATATAGAAACAACTTAAAAACTTATTTTCAAACTAAAAGTTGTGATTAAATTGTCTTAATAAAGCCCACACACTCAGCCAAAGTTGGCTGAGTGGTTACAACCCATGAAAAACCAAATTTGACCCATTTTGGGGTTAAACCAAACACACCCTTAATTTATAAAAAAAAGCTTGTTAACTGATTTTTGGTGAAATAAGGCTAAGAAAAGTGTTCACAAGTGGGGTTTAATCACTTTAAAACATTCTTACACAAGTTTAAACAGATTTAAAAAACTTATAAGAATCTTATAAATTCGACAGTAGCAATATCACAAAAACTCTTAACTTTTTTATTAAAAACCAAAATATTACAACATAAAGCTTTAAATAAACTGATTACAATAATCTTAAAGCAGACTTAATTAAATTTTACACTAAAAAAGTAAAAACGGGATTTTTTTCTTTTGCTTGTTCTCTTCTCTTTTATAGAGGTCTTCAAACATTTCTAGCTCTTGGGTTGTGTTTCCTGGAGTGTGCAAAGTCAATCCAAGCAATCCTAGCCTTTCATTTGCCTAAAACACCATCTCACCATTCATGGGGACTTCGGGTTGTGTGATTGTGCCAGGGGAGAGGGTTATAGGGGCAATGGGTTGTGGGAAATGGGTATGGGTGAGCTGTGAGTGTACTAGGGAGGTGGGAAGGCAAGAGAAACCATGGGTGGAGGGTGGTATGGTATGGCGGGAAAGGTGGTTCGAGTACCAAGTGGTTGCAGGTTTTAAACGTAAAGTTTGGGGAAGAGGCAAAAATGGTCCCTCACTTTTCATTCTCTTGTCATTTCATTTTAAGCCCCAAAAACAGTTATAACAAAGTTTGGAAAGTGACAGCATGGGCCCTTGTGGTTTTATAAAAAAGGATTAAAGAGAGTTTTGGATTATTGCAAAACTGGTCCCTGCGTTTTATAACTAAAAGGGTAAAAGGGTTTTAGGAAATTGCAAAAATGGTCCCTGCTGTTTTATAACTAAAAGAGTAATAGAAACTTTCAACAATTGGCAACTTTGGCCCTTTTCTTTATTTTTTCATTTTTAATTATAAAACAAGGTTTTAAAATTTACATTTTTGGTCCTTGAGTTTTATAAAAAAGGGTTTTGGGCTAGGGTTTTGTGTTGGGCCCATTGGGCTTGTATTGGCAAATAAGCACTTAAATAGAGACTATAAGCTAGAACAGAATAAGCTACTTTTGACAGTTTTTAGCAACTTGCATACAAGTGAAATGAAGAGTAACTAGAGAGCATGCTTAGGCATAAATGAACATAAATAAGCACATAAGACATTAATAAGCAAAAAAATAAGCCAATAAGCACTGCTACAGTAACTGAGGTAAAATTTAAAAGAGAATGTACCTTTAACCCTTGCTCAAAACAGGGTTTTTGAAACCTATTAAGCTCTAAATTCCTACCCACAGCTTATAAATAAGCTTAAACTAAGCAATACCAATAAGCCTTCCAAATTTGCTTATTCATCCTTTCTTGCTTAATCATACAGTAACCTTGTCTCTCTTTTGAATTTTTCTTAAGCTTTTGTTTTTAAGTTTTGAAAACAGATTATATGATATAAATAAAACAAGTAACTTAGAAACACAATGTGTAAAATTAACTCAACTGAATTTTCATTAAAATTTGAAGTACAAGTACATAAAACACTTTAAACTGAAAATTCAAACTTCAAATACTAAAAACTATTTAAAACTACACTTAAAACTAATACGACTAGGGTTCTTGTCTTTTGTCTTTTTCCTCCTTTCTTCTTGTTGTGTTTCCTTGTAGACACAGAAATGAGGTGTGCTTGTTGTGTGAGTGAAACCCAAACTCTTATCTAAACCCTTGATATCAGCTTGTGCTTCTTTAGAAACAATCACAGCCTTCGATTTGTCTAGGGTTTGGTGAGGATTGCCAGCTTGCCAATTTGTAGCTGGGAAAGCTTAGTGGAGGAGGGGGTGATGTTTACCCAAGGTGTAGTTGGGGTTATGGGATAAAAAAGGAGGAAGATGACCCGTGAGTTGTGTTGGATGGGAAAAAAGGCCGGGAAAATTTGTTTGGGTATAACAGGCAAAGGTTTAGGGTTTTGCCACTTTGGGTCCCTCATGGTTATAAGGAGTGTTGCA